>JAUTBZ010000019.1:0-240703 GCA_032361785.1 Lepetodrilus galriftensis
TATTCCTGCATTTAAAGACCTATTACGATTGACATCAACTAAAATGACTTCAATCAAAACCACAGGTACTACTTGATCCAGCTCATGCATAAAATCTTTGAATCTCTTAACGTCTGGATAAGATCCACTTACTATAAAAGAATTCAATTCAGGGAAAGATTGAATCTCCAAATCTTGTGAAAAAAAACTACTCCCTGAAGAGGATCTGCTCTTGTTGCCACTCGAGTTACTACCCCCTGTGCCACCCGAAGCTCTTCCCGTAGAAGTGAGAATATTCTCGATTGTACGATTCTTTAATTGAATTAACTCCGTAGTCCGTAACAAATCGTTCTCTTTCATTCCTATCAAGTAAACCTCATTTTGTTTGATAAAAGAAAAATCAGTACCATGTAGCACGTAAGATAAAAACTGTTCATAGGTTGCATTTTCTACATTTAGCGAAATAGTACCTTCCGGATCTGAATAAATGAAATAATTTTTAATCGCTATTTTCGACACTTCATCAACCAATTGCTTTATTCCAGCATCTTTCGAGAAAATAGAAAAAGTACCATCATCATTATGGTTAATTCGTACTTCACCTTCAACGTCTTCCTTTTCTTCATTATCTTTTTTGAGTCTCCCTCCTCTTCCATCCCCCTTATTTGCCAAGTCTTGTTCTTTTCCCAGCTTACTTATCAAAAAGAAGTTACCATCTTCTTCCACTATCAAACCGTTGGCAAAACACATTTTTTCCAAAGCATCTTTAAAAGGTCTATTTTGTATAAATACACTTACAGGGAGCATTTCAAGATCGGGTGCAATCACAACATTTCTCATCGATATTTTAGTGATCTCCTTAACCACTTTACCCAAACTATCCTTTTTAAGGTCTAGTGACAAAAAGTCGTTTTGAGTATTATATTCAACCGTAGGCAACTTCATGGGGACTATTTCCTTAACTTTCTCAGGTTCGATATATTTGGTAATAGACATAATGCCACCGATCACCTCAAGATTTAACTCATACTCATTACACAAAAACACTAGTACATCAAGCACCTTAGCCTTTGAAAAATTGTTGATCAGTTTTTGATCAAGATTCTCAGCGACATTAATATTTAGTTCATGATTTATACCCAGTGACCTAATATACTCCGTAATAGAAACGTCACTTACAGAAGTTTCCACCGACTCATCCAATCCGGGCTGGTCCATCACGAGTACATGCAATTCGTTTTCAATCTGCCGCATTCTATTATCCACTTGTCCAAAAAGCGGGCTAAACAAACCGTACATGGATAATAATGCTATTGATATGATTTTTCTCATTCTATATATTTTTAATTCAATCATTAAGACCCCATCAGTATAGGATAAACCTCTTCAAGTGAAGTAACCCCAGATCTAAACAAATCTAAAGCATTATCGGCTAGTGTTTTCAATCCTTTCTCTTTCATAAGCCCCCTTACGTCATCCTCTTTGTTTCTTATTCTTTTAGACATTTCGCTATCTATAGGTATGATTTCATATATCGCTACCCTACCTTTATATCCTGTATGATAGCAATCATCACAACCAACAGGTACATTCTGTAAACTGAATAAAGAATTTGATTCAAATCCAGGAGGGAAATCCTCTTTATTGAATGACCTTTCAATAGTGCAATTTACACACAATTTTCGCAACAACCGCTGAGCAACTGTAGTATTAAGTGTATTTGACAACAAAAAGGAAGGTACTTTCATGTCTATCAAACGAGACACGGTACCCCAAGCGGAATTTGTATGAATCGTGGACAGCACTAAATGCCCCGTAAGAGCAGCTCTAACCGCCATTGCTGCAGTTTCTTCATCTCTAATTTCTCCGAGCATTATAATATCTGGATCTTGACGTAAGAATGACTTTAATGTACTGGCAAAAGTCAAACCTATACCCTCATGCATTTGAACTTGATTGACACCTTCCAAGGTATATTCAATAGGATCTTCAACTGTAAGGATATTACGTTTATTATCATTTAGTATTTTCAAAGTAGCATATAGAGTAGTTGTTTTACCCGAGCCAGTAGGTCCGCTAATGAGAATAATGCCATGTGGCTTTTTAATTCCTAAAAGATAACGCTCTCGCTCTTGGTCGTTCATTCCTAATGACTTTATATCAATACTCGTACTGTCCCGATTAAGCAGTCTTAGAACAATTTTTTCACCATGTAAGGTTGGCAGTACCGACACCCTTATGTCAAATCTAGCTGAGGACGTTACCCTAAATTCAATACGACCATCTTGCGGAAGCCTTTTCTCAGCAATATCAAGATTTGCCATAATCTTTATTCTATTTACCAATTTTGGGTAATCTTTCTTGTCAATTTTATACTTTTCTACTAAAAGTCCATCAATACGTATGCGTACTCGAGCGAGCTCATCATAGACTTCTATATGTAAATCTGAACTACCTAATTCTTTGGCTTCTATTATCAAACTATCAAGAAAACGATCCACTTTTGAACTATCAACCTGAACCATTTTTTTGTTTGCATAGTTTTTTCGGTAATACTGACTCAACATCTGGGTAAGCAGGCCATTTTCAATTGGGAACAATGAAATACCATCTCCGAATTGCATCTCCAATGTAGACTTCAACCCAGCGTTAAGATCATTTAAATCACAATAAAAAGATAAATAATCATCCTTTATTTCCTTAGGAATAATTCTATAATGCCATGCTTGATCGCTGGTAATAGACTCCTGTAGCTCCGTATTTAACTTTAAGTGTGTGATATGTCGTTTCTGTTTAGTTAAAAACCATCTAGCAAACTATAAAAAGTAACCCGCTTAAAGTTTTCAACAAATATAGCTTGAAATGTTAATAAAACTAAATAAAAAACAGCTAAATATGTGACTAAGGGCAAATTATTGAGTGATAGGCCCAGAATCATAGTCAGCACAAGATGCAGAAGTATAGAAAAGAATATACCAGAAATATAAAAAGGAATGTATTCATTAAAAGAAAATGAAAAAACCAATGCTAGTAAAAAAAGCAGGTCTCCTAGTCCAATTAAATCATTAAATATATTTACTTTTTTATTCTTTTTAATCCTGAAATAGATAAAAACCCCTAATAGATTCACTACAAGAAATGCAATACTTTTTATTGATTCAGTTACTATCCACTCCGAAAAATTGGTGTGAAGCACATAACTTTGATATATAAATAAAAATGAGACAACGACTAGCAATGGCCAAGATACAGTCCGAGTGAACCAATCCTGAAAGGCTAGAACAATTAGAAGTACGACAATTATGAGATTTGATATTACCATTAATCTGGCACAACTTCAACAAGGTTTTTATCTTGGTCAATAGTCCATTCATTAAACACTCCATCACCATCAAAATCCACTACAGAACGAGCTAATGACTTGTAGGTAGTCTTACTTGACTCTATAATCTCAAAAGTGTAATTAGCATCTCCACCAGCAGTAACTAACTTTGGTGCAATAAATCTTAGCTTACTCATATCACTAGAATATGAAGATTTTCTCAGGAATTCTTGTTTCTGTAACATGTGCAAATGTGCAAGCTGTTCCTTTGCTTCAGTACTCCTAGCATCCGACACTACACCCATGAAATTAGGTAATGCAATCATCACCAAAATTCCTATAATTGCAAGCACTACCAATAGCTCCATCATAGTTAATGCTTTTACTCGAAGTTTATTTATTTTAGTCATTTCCTATGAGTTATTATTTATAAAATATCAAAGAATTACAAATTTAATAAAAAAATCTAATCTGAACAGTAGTTTTGATTGCTAATTAATTGACCCAGCACTTAGGATAATATTACTAAAATAATTTCCAAATGATTCAAGAATTGTCAATTCTTGAATCATTTGGAAGAAAACTTATTTAAAGTATCAAGATTATCTTCAACCAAGGTCTTCATATTATGTTGAAAGTGTTTTTTGATCTTCAAATTCCCCGCACGTATTTACGCATTGTGTCGATGCATCGGCACCAGCTATCACTAAAAGCACTCGTTACAAACGAGCGTTAAAGGGGAGTCAAAGTATACGTTATTTGCTTATGTTTCCCTTCTGTTCTTTTAACATAATATAATGTAGTTTTGGAACTTACCGTATGAAATTCTTCCTCCCCAACAATTTTTAAACGGAATAAATGCGAGGGGATTCTTACTAATCTAATTAATTTTCCATCAGCTTCCAGTAATAACAGTTGCTCACCTGTCGATACATATTCATCTAATAGAATCCCGGTACGAATCAGAATGTCCTCCGAAGTTGATTCAGCATTAAATATATATACATTATCCCATTCCTCTTTGAATAATTCTTTAATGCTATAAATTGACTCAGGGTTTTGAGCCATTCTATTTAGTTTTGATCCAATATCTTTTTGGAGTCTATTACAATTAATTGTGATAGAAATTAATAGTATGGCAAAAAACATAGAGGTTTTGGTGATCATGTTAATTATCACTGTTTTGATCACATCCCAATCTTCCCTCTAAACCTCTCACGTAGTCTCTAATTTATTATTCATCTATACTTTGTTTTTATGGATATATCCAAAACGAATCCAAATGTATCCATAAATTAATTACCCACTAATCTATAGTTGCAAAATATTTTTCTTTCGAAGCCACTAATCCCAGATTGTATTTCACGGCAAATTCGACTGACCTTAGGCTCTTTCCAACTTCTCGCACCAGTGGTGCGAGTTTTCATATTGCTTGACTGCGCCCTTCTCTACCCCTACTTGGCCAAGCCTTTTATACGCATAACACTAGCATTTGTCATTGACGAGTGCGTGGTGAAGGTCATACATAGTCGATCGGGTGAAATACATTTTTTGTGTTTATTTAAAATCTACAACACAATACTAATGACATGAGGAACTAAAAAAAGATAGAAAAAAAAACGCTGAAAAATAGAAACGGGAAGCAAACTAAATTACTTCCCGTCTCTGAGCTATTGAAATACAAACCTCATTAACAATCCTCTTCACAAATCATTCTCTCAATAGCATAGTTTTCATGAGCGAAAACTGAGGCTCTAAAATGAAGAGGTATGCTGTATTTAACGGGAAAGGGTGCAAATGGTTACAAAATGAACGAAACTATTCATCATACCCCTCCTATTCTGCTGTTTATAGGCAAGTTAAAAGCTTGGAAAAATCAATACAAATTATTCATTTCTCTAAAACACCAATAGAAACAAGTGTTTTTTAATTAAATATGGGGTAAATACCGCTCTTCAAGGACTTTTAGATGGTGAAGGTTATGCCCTGCAATTACCCATCCTATGATGCGTGGCGTCCATATAAGGTTACTTGCCTTGCCTTCATTATCCAATTTCAGGGGGTTCATGGTCTCATATAGCAATATCGAAGACCTCCTTATCACTTTGTACTCCTCAATTATTGTGGACATTGTCAGTGATTCACAATAATCTTCATTTGCAAATACATCCTCATCATAGCCCGGTATCACACAGTTATTCTCTCTCGAAAAATGCAAGGCCCTATAGGAGAAAACCCGCTCTGCATCCGTGATATGGCGCAGCACTTGCTTTATACGCCACTTTCCAACATCGTACCGGTATTCGGATTGACTTTCCTCTATGCCTTGGAGTAAGTTCAGTGTTTTCTCCGTACAGGTATTTAACTGGTCTATCAAATCGTCCTCAGTAAACCCTCTTAAGTATTGACTATAAAAACCATCTTCGTTAATCTTTGTTGGTTGGTGTATCATGTTTGTATATTTATGATTAAAATTATCCCCTAAAAGTAACGGATGCTTTTCTTTTGCCAAAATTGATTGGTTATAATAATTAGAATCCTACTTTTGTTTTCAAAAATAATCTAAAAAATCCAAACCATGGCGAATATCGTATTTGACTTAATAGAGAAAGAAAGAAGAAGACAAACTGAAGGTTTAGAACTCATTGCATCAGAGAATTACGTGAGTGAGGATGTGATGCGAGCTGCGGGATCTATTCTCACCAATAAATATGCGGAAGGCTTGCCCAACAGAAGGTATTACGGAGGTTGTGAATTTGTAGATCAGATAGAACAACTTGCCATCGACAGACTCAAAGAATTATTTGGTGCTGCTTGGGCTAACGTTCAACCACACTCAGGTGCGCAAGCCAATGCAGCCGTAATGCTAGCCGTTCTCAAGCCGGGAGACAAGATTCTTGGATTTGACCTTTCTCATGGTGGCCACCTCACCCATGGCTCACCGGTTAACTATTCTGGATTGCTGTACGAGACCTCTTTCTTTGGAGTTAATAAAGAGACGGGGATTGTTGATTATGATGCTTTTGAAGAAACTGCTTTAAAGGAGAAACCTAAATTAATCATTGCTGGGGCCTCTGCATACTCCCGTGATTGGGACTATGCACGTATGCGTGCCATGGCAGATAAAATTGGCGCATTGTTACTTGCTGATATCGCCCATCCCGCTGGATTAATTGCTACCGGTTTTCTCAATAATGCATTAGAACACTGCCATATCGTTACTTCTACTACACATAAGACGCTTCGTGGCCCTAGAGGTGGCGTGATTATGATGGGTAAAGACTTTGAAAACCCTTGGAATAAAACTACTAAAAAAGGGGTGATAAGAAAGATGTCTTCTATCCTCAATTCGGGAGTATTTCCAGGTACTCAGGGCGGACCACTAGAACATATTATCGCAGCCAAAGCAGTAGCATTTGGTGAAGCTCTGAAACCTAGCTACCATACTTATATAGATCAAGTAATAAAAAATGCCCATACCATGGCAAACGCTTTCGTAGATAAAGGTTATCATTTGATATCCAAAGGTACAGACAACCACTCTATGCTGATCGATCTTAGGAGTAAAAACATTACTGGAAAAGATGCAGAAATAGCCTTGGGAAAAGCACACATTACCTTGAATAAAAATATGGTTCCGTTCGATACACAATCTCCTTTTGTAACTTCGGGTATAAGAATCGGCACCCCTGCAGTAACGACACGTGGTTTGGTGCAAGCAGACATGAATACCATCGTAGAACTCATCGATACGGCTCTCTCCAATCATGAGGATGAAAACACACTTGCTATGGTGAGAAAAAAGGTTGTTTCTATGATGCAGGACAGACCATTATTTGTATGATTTTAATAGTGGTTAGTGATTGAGACTGGTGCATTCTCGTTAGCGGATGAACAGCCAAGGAATGGTAAAAAATAATCGTTCTTGTCTTTTAATATTTTCTAGCAATACGTTCGCATGTCCCACCACCTCGCTTTAATTAAACGGCTCATTATCACTAGCGTGAGGCTTTAACTCAAAAAGCGTTAACCACAAAAACTCCATACCTATTGGTCTTCTTCAATCTATTGTCCATATCTACCAATTACTAACTAATAAGCACTAACCAATAAGTAGTGGTATTATTTCCTCTCCATTAGACATAGATTTGTGGTACAAACACAACCCTATTTATGAAGACAATACTACGATTTGCAATCATTATATTATTCTATACTACCAGTCTGAATGCTCAAATGTCTGGGACTTATACTGTGAATCCCTCTGGTGGAGACTTCAGCACATTGACGGAGATGGCATTAAACCTTAATGCTCAAGGGGTAAACGGCAACACAACCATCATCATCGCCCCAGGTACATACACGGAGAAAATCAATCTTGAGGTGCCTGGACTATCAGGAGCAAATCTTCTTACTATAAAAGGCCAAACTGGAAATCCCAATGATGTTATTATCGAACATTTTGAAGATGATGTCCCCTACTCTTACGTTGTAAGATTAAGAAACATGAAAAACGTAAGTTTTAAAGACATTACCTTTGACAATTCTCAATCCAACCAAAGTTCAGAATCATATACCATATTCAGGTTGAGTTATGGATGCTTTAACATTAAGTTTGACAATAATAAATTCCTAGGACCAGGGGAAGGTGAAGGGACAGCTATAGGATTTGGCATTGAAGAAGAACCTGATCCAGATGTGTCAATATTTCCATTATTTACCGTATTTGATAACTTAACCATTACCGATAATTATTTCGAGGGGTTTACTTGGTGTATTTCAAACACTAACGTTTTCTCATTTAATGATCCCACGTTTCTCCAAAGTGGGATTAACATTTCCAACAACACCTTTCAATCTGCACGGATCGCAAGTATTAAGTACACCAGCGGTCTAATCATCCATGGCAATACAAATTCACCTAATTTTGATGACAATATTTTGTCCGGCATTGCAATTAGCTTTAGCAAAGGGTTTGCTATATCCAACAATGCCTCGCAAGGTATATCCATTAACTCCTGCACCGCTTGGAATGGCATACCGTCTATTGTGAAAAACAATTTTTCGTACAGTACTATCGGGGTTAGCAGTTCTGAACATGTATTGATAGCACATAACACGGTGGTTTACCAAGACAACGGAATGCACACCAATATTGCCAAATCCTCTAACAATACTAATGTAAATTTCACCAATAACATTTTCGTTCAAACAGCATCAAGCGGCACCTTATTTTACCATATTAATGGTTTTGGTACATCTCCTGACCTGTCTAGTTTTTCTCATAACTCATGGTATTCTCAAGGGGCGTATTATATGTATACTGATAATAATTCTGTATTGGTCGAGGTGGAAGACTATACCGAATTCATCAATCTATTTCCTGATTCTGACAATAATTTCAATGTGCTTCCAACCTTTGCCGATGACGCCAATCTCCATGTGGCTTCCTCTGAGCTTAACGTAGGAATACCACTGACTCAAGTAACCACCGATATAGATGATGAGCCTCGAAGTGAGACGGAGCCAACCTTGGGAGCTGATGAAATAGAACCTGAACTTTCGATTGGACTATACATCAATTCTGTAGTCACAGAGAACACCGCTCAAGATGGACAAGGGTTCCTAGTGACATGGGAAGTTGCCAATCTTGCTACCTATGATTTTTACAGTCCATGGGAGGACAAGCTATGGCTTAGCACGGATACCATATTAGATGATACGGATCTATTATTGGACAGCCTATCCATGATAAACAATGCGGGTGCGGGAGAAACATATACCCGACAAGCCATCATCACTTTACCTTATGGGGAACTCGGAACACGATATATAATAGCAAGGGTAGATAGCGACCACCTACTATTCGAAGACCCGGCTGGCAACACGAAAGCGAGTGCACCCATCCAGATTACACTTTCTCCCAAAGCCGACCTGGTGGTCTCTAACATCATCACCACCGAGAATCCATTTTCCGGAACAGAAGTGACGGTACAATGGACGGTCATGAATCAAGGTACCGCCACCACTTCTGGCGGGTGGACGGACAAACTATATCTGGACAACAGTCAAGACATAATTAATAATATTGATGAAATAATTGAAAATGCAGAATTGCTTGGAGCGCTACCATGGAGCGGCTCATTATCAGCCCCTGTGGCACTAGCCCCTGGGCAGAGCTACACCTCCTCTATCACTTTTGAATTACCTGTTGACATGGGTGGAGAGCACTATTTCTTGATACATACAGATGCCAATAATGCTATTGAAGAAGGCCTGGATGACGATAATAATCAGACTTTATCCCCAGAAATGTTTGTCGTTCAAAGTCCATTGTCGGATTTGGTTGTAACGGAGATAAATGTTCCCACAACGAGTTTTGCTGGAGAGACTATTGAAGTTACTGTCGTTTATAAAAATGTTGGTAATGCACAGACGATACCTACAGAGCAGCCATTCATATACAATACTGGATTGGGCGACTTCAATAATTGGCATGACTATATATACCTTACGGACACAACATTTATTGAGAATCTTGAATATTACACCACTTCCTCAACCTTTAATGACACACTCTTACTTCCGGGTGAATTCTACGAACGTACGTACGAGATACAATTGCCCTCTTGCCAATATGGAGACCACTACATTTACGCTTTCACCGATCCCCTGGATCAAGTAGAAGAGTCGGTAGAGACCAACAATCTCAGCATTTCAGATAGCATCGAGGTAATTCTTAATCCCATTTCCGACCTAGAGATCGTGGATCTAGGATTCTATAACACGGAGCTGTATAATGGCACGGAAATAAACGTCCATTATAACGTTATTAATAATGGTCCTATAGATTTATCAGCAAACGATCATTGGACCGATCAAGCCTATCTTTCTCCAACAGACACTATCAATCCAAGTACATTAATCTCTATTGGCACCTTCAGTTATGATTTTGATCTATTGTCCAACAGTACTTATTATGGTGAAATATCTGGAGACATACCCATTGAAGTTTATGGAGATATGTATTTACTGATATTTACGGATGCTCAAAATGAAATCTGTGAAAAACCATTGGAAGACAACAACCACCTTTTCATTCCTATAAGCATTCAACTTACACCGGCTCCAGATTTAGAATTAGTGGATTGGGATGTCCCTACAACCATCATTGCTGGTGCATCCTATGAGGCAGACTTTATCGTACAGAATACCGGAGCGGGATCTACGATAAACGGAAGTTGGAGTGATAAAATTCAGCTCTCCTCAGCAGATGATATACTAGTTAACAATAACACCCTTGATGAACGAGTACAATCCACCAACTTAAGCGTTAATGATTCCTACCAATGGACAAATTCTATTAACATTCCTAACTTCACCCCAGAAGGCACTTTTCACCTTCACTACATTATAGATTCCGAAGATCAAGAATTTGAGGATGTCAATGAGTCTAACAATATCAATACTTTTGAGATTCAGATAACCCATGACGAGGCTTATGTAAGTGATCTAGAAACCACAAATATTACGGCAGATCAACCCCTTGAATCTGGCACTACAGTGGACATCAGTTTTGAAGTGATCAACACATCCTTAGCTACCACTACGGCACTTTGGTATGACAAGGTTTACTTAAAAAACGACAATGGCGTTATCCTTGCGCAACAATCCGTTGCTCATAATGGATATCTTGGAAACAATGAGTCCTATTCAGAAACAATAGCTTTTAATATTCCAGACGGTCTGGATGGAGTATATGATATAATCGTGACTGCGGACACTACTCAATCCGTAATTGAATATGAATTAGAAAACAACACCATGGCATTGCCAGTCACAATAAGCCTAGTTCCATCGCCAAATTTAGTCCCTACTTCCTTAGTGATTCCAAATGAAGTGAACGCGGGACAATTTTTATCCGTAAACTACATTGGGGTTAATATGGGAGCATCCCCTATTCCTCAAAGTACCTGGACAGACCGTGTGTTTTTGAGTCTTGATAATATATTGGATGACAATGACATTCTACTTTCAGGCTATACCCGTGATCAGCCATTGGGCACTTTAGAACCTTACCAACTAGACTCCAGCGCACATATTTCATTAAGCATTACTGGCAATTACTTTGTCATTGTACATCTGGACGCCAATGATGAAATATATGAGCATAATGATGAAGCGGATAACTATATCGTGTCTGACAATCCAGTAAGTATCTTGCCCACGTTGCCAGTAGAGTTTGATGTAACCATTGACCCCATAGATGATTTTCTAGTAGATGATAATTACATTACCGTTACGCTAAACGTAACCAACGTATCCGCTAATGACGCGGAAGGCGGATGGATAAATACGCTCTACCTCTCTGATGACCCTATATGGGATTACACGGATCAACTGCTAGTGATGAATAGCGTAGGACTAGGACAATTCGATATTGCCACGCCACTTAATGCAGGCGAAAGTTATACCGAAGACATCCTGATAGTACCAAACTCTGGCTATGAAGCTGGCACTTATTATGTAATTGTGAAATACGATGCGCTCAATTATATGAATGAGGTGAATGAGAGTAACAATACTTTTGTAGCTCCGGTGTACATAGATAACATACCATTGATATTCCCAGACATAGTATATGAAAACATTTTTAGGGCTTCTGGAGATCAAAATTATTTTAAAATTGATGTGCCTGAGAATAAAGGAATGCTGGTGAAGATGCGTCATCAATCTTTGGAGATTATTGATCCGCTTCCCGATGACAATCCTATATTCATTAATAACGAATGGATACTAGAGAATAGTAATGACATCATTGACCACTTCACACCCAAGTATGACATCTCTGTAAGTGAGATGACCGTCCCTACCCCATTAGCTTACGATTACACGACCACTACCCCACTTTTAGACGATCATGATGTACTGGTGTCTGTGGAGAACTATAATCGCAGAGATTACATCCGCACCAATGCTTTATACATTCCACCGATACCAAATTTCGCCATACTTCCTATCGTTAACAATTACAATTCCAACTATACCTTGGAAGCAGAGTTTAAAGAATTCAGCATGCATGAAATGATTCCTGATAGTGCTGGAAATTCTCATAACATCACCATAGCTATAACTGGATTTGATTTCAATGACTCTTTGCATATTGAGTTACGCAACGAATTTGACACGATAGTGGCTTATGAAACTTATGTTAATACCACCGAACAAGTAATCGCCTATTTCGACACTCGTACGAAAGCTCCTGGAACTTATGGGTTGTATATGGAGAAAGTAAATATGGGTACGACCAGCTATGCGCCAGATGTGTTTGAATTACATGATGGCGGTGAGGTGGAAGGATTTGCAAATGTTGAAGTTCCTGCTGAAGTGAGATTTGAAAATGGATATACTGCAAAAGTGGTTTATGGAAATCAAGGTATGGTCAACGGATATGACTATATGATCGTGGTAGCCGTTTATAGAGAAAATGGTGGTACGGATTCCTTGCACGTTAGTTTTACCGGAGCAGGACGCCCAAAATTTGACAATTTAGATCCATATGACGATGATAGTCAAGAAGTATTAATCTATGGGGAAGATCCTTTGATAGATCATGATGACCTGTACGTTTACAGTGCTTACATTCCTGTGTTTGCAAACAATACTAGTAATGAATTATTCTTTGATATTAAAGTGGATGAAACTGACACGGTGTGGGTAGAGACATTAATATGGCAAATGCCAAGAACTGAATTTACGGTTACTGGACGTCTGTCTGACTATGACTACTCCATTTATCCATACATGTTGGACTCCATTATAGTTGAAGATTTAGGCATACCCATTGATCAATTTGGTGGGCTTGTTCGTACCGACTGTTCGAAGGAATTAACCATTCAAAAGATCATGCCACAACTTAAAGAGAACATCGAACGTGTAGCAAAAAGAGATTATGGTGGAAAAATCGGAGTTTTTCATGATTTTTTCCAAAACATTAAGAAGGTGTTCACAACAAATCCCGATCTAACCAATTTGACAGAATTAAAGGATCGAGCTAAAGCAGCTAAGTCAATTTTTGATATTAAACAGAAGTTAATTGACAGTGAGGAAGACAGACCTTTCCAGAAACAGTTAAAACTAGTATTTGATTGTATTAATCCAGACAATGAAGAGATTACGTGTCAAATTCATACTGAATTTCACACTTTTACCTGCAACGAATCGGTTACAGAATGCTTCAACAACATAACAGGCGTACCTACTACTGAACGTCATTGTGAAGATGACCCCCCAGTTCCTCAAAGTAAAAAACCAACCAATAATAGAGGTGCTATAGATCCGAATGAGATTGTCGGTCCTTCGGGAGATTCTGATTTACGAATTGTAGAAGTAGAGACTAATATGCCTTATACTATATACTTTGAAAACACTTCGGATGCTACTGCTCCAGCAGCAAAAGTGCGCATAAACAATCCCATTCCTGCGGAATTTAAAACACAGAGTTTTGTGTTAACTGGATTTGGATTTGGCGAATTGAATTTCGAACTTGATGCGCTTCCTTACCTACAACAGGAGTTTGACTTGGGGCCTGCGTACAACAATCAGATATTACGTGTGGTTGCTGGAATGAATACCCAAACTCAAACTGCTTTTTGGGAATTCACTACCCTTGACCCCAATACCGGTCAGCCTACTACCGATCCATCAGGAGGATTCCTTCCTCCTAATGACACTACCCGTAGAGGCCAAGGTTGGGTGAAATATGAAATTGTATTGAAGCAAGATATTGACGAAGGTACTCAAGTGAACAATCAAGCGTCAATCATTTTTGACCAAAATGCTGCACTTAATACCAATACATGGACCAATACTATTGGCAAGCCAAAGCTAGCTAGTATCGTCAATACATTACCTGCATATAGCAATGAGATATTCACTGTAAGTTGGAAGCCCTTGGAAATTGATGGACTGAACATACCCATCGACTACTATTCTATTTACTATAGAAAAGATGATGGTGAATGGAATTTATGGAAAAGTACCTCCACGCAATTGGCATCCACTTTTGAAGGGGAAACAGGACATACCTATCAATTCAAAAGTTTGGCATACGCTGAAAGTGGTATTTCAGAGGTTGCACATGCCACTTTTGATGCGCAGACGACTATTCAATCCTTTGCCCTAAGCCCTGATGCAGAAAATCCTATTGCCATATATCCAGTGCCAACCAATGACGTATTATTCTTACAATACTACTTGGAGTCACCCACTGAGGTAGTGATAAATGTATATGACGCTATCGGTCGTGTTATTATGACCTTAGACTATGGAATGCAAGATTCTGGCATTCATAATGATGTGCTGGATGATCTGCCAGAGATGAATGGCGTCATATTGGTGGAACTATTCGTAAATGGGGAGAAACATGTACAACGTGGTGTTATTATGAAATAAATTTTTAGTCTACGTAGTGGTCCGTAAAAACAATCCCACTTCCTACCAAGAATTATAGTAAATTTGTAGCGTGGAAGAGAAAAAACTAACCCGAATAAACAAATATCTTAGCGAGGTAGGATATTGCTCTCGAAGGGCTGCGGATAAGCTTATAGATCAAGGACGCGTAACGATCAATGGACAAATACCTGAGTTGGGAACAAAAGTAGCTGAGGGGGATGAGGTCAGTGTAGATGGCAAAGCTGTTTCGTCACCCAATAAGGAATTTGTATATCTAGCGCTCAACAAACCTATAGGAATTGTCTGTACTACTGACCGTGGTGTAGAGAAGGACAATATCATTGATTTCATTAATTATCCATCCAGGATATTCCCTATTGGTCGATTGGACAAACCGAGTGAAGGCCTTATTTTTTTAACTAACGATGGGGATATCGTAAATAAGATACTACGAGCGCGCAACAATCATGAGAAGGAGTATGTGGTGACGGTCAACAAGCCTATCACTAAAGAATTCATAGAGAACCTAAAGGCGGGAGTTCCAATTCTCGATACGGTCACTAGAGCGTGTGCGGTAGAGCAATTAAGCAAAAAGATATTTAAGATAATATTGACACAAGGTCTCAACAGACAAATTAGACGCATGTGTGAGCATCTTAATTATAGAGTAGAAAAATTAAAACGGACCCGAATAATGAATGTAAAGCTGGATATTCCTGTAGGCGAATGGCGATATCTAAAACCGTCTGAATTAGAAGAAATAAACAAGCTGGTTTCTGGGTCGTCCAAAACTTTCGATTAGTCTTTATTAACCGCCTTTCATTTTACAACGGTAGCCCAATTCTGATAAGAAGTCATTCATTTTAATCTTAAAATCCCCTTGCAGAATAATCTCATTATCCTTTGCTGATCCACCTGTACCACATTTGTTTTTCAACTTCTTTGAGAGGTCTTTTAAATCGTCATGACTACCGACAAAATTCTGAATAAGCGTCACCACCTTCCCTTTTCTTCTTTTACGATCCAAGCTAATATAGAGAAGTTGATCCGCGGGTTCCAGCGTTTCCTCCTCCCCCATTTCATCATCATAGTCATAATCACTATTAGTAGAATATACCATGCCAGTATTCTTCTTATTTCTACTCATCTTTAATTTTTATTAGTTTCCCAGATTGTTTCTGATCTAAAAATTTTGCATTGAAGCTATATCCCTTTTTATCAATATCATCTATTTTAACAAAAATAGTATCGTATTTTGACAAAGGCATTCTAGCGGGATTATCCGTAGATTCTAACACCATTTGATAGAAGCAATCGCCAATCCATTCCACTTGAAATACATCTTTATAATTCAAAGAATCGCTCGTCTCAATCTGATGCGTGGCAGTTCGAACGACTATGGCATCGTATGCACTATCCGCGTATTTGAATGTTCCTGTATGAAAATCTTCACAGGTGTAAGTTTTACATGAATTAAGAAATAGTAAGCCAACGGTAAGTGTTAATACTACTTTAAATCTGTATGAAAGGGGATTAATCATCATGAATATTTTTGGATAAAGTTAGCAAATAAACTCTAAATAGTCAATTCAAGCGTATATCAATAATTATACCACCTGAGAACTACACCAACTCTATTCCATATAAGGCGAGTGCGGTGGTCAATGTATTGTTAAATACATGTAAAAATATGGGTACCCAAATAGAACCAGAGTAATAACGAGCATATCCCAATATCATCGCCATAGGAATAATAGAAAGTACTACCGCTATAGGATACTGCAAATGGGTGGATGCAAAAATAATTGACGTAATGAGGATTGCAGCATGCGGACCAAGTTTTGAGTCAGCGATACTTTTGTATAGAAATCCACGAAATAAAAGTTCTTCAAAAATGGGGCCAATGACACCTACAGAAAAAATTAGCAGCCAGGGGTAATTGGTGGTGGAAACAATATTCTGAACAAAATCGGTTTCAAAGTCTTCGGAATTTACGGCAATATATTCAAATGCCATCATATAAAGGATAAACAAACCCATCCACTTAATGAAGTCTACGGTTTTAGCGGGGAACAAACCCAAGTAGGATTTAATGTTACTGCCTTTTTTGAAAAGGATGGCCACTACTATGGCGATAATACCAACAATAGAACCGAACAATGCTGCCGCCCAAATAGTACCTCCATGTAAACTTATTTCTTTATATTTTACTTGGTCACCACTCAAAAGAGTTTTAAAAGAATCTGGAAGTTCTGGTGTTAGCATCGTGCCAATTTCTATGCCCAGCACCTGTCCTATCGTCCAGAAAAAAGCGATAATAAAAAAAAGCAAAAAGGCGTACGGAACACTCCATACACCTTGATCTTTAAATTCAGATAAGTTTATATCGATTGGATTTCTTTTAGTAAGGGGCATGGGTGTACACGTCTAAAATCATTAGCGCTTCCGCTATACGACCTTCTATCTCTACCATCTTTTGCTTTCTTGCCATGACAAGTCCACGTTGATAATATTTGGTCGCTTTGGATTTTTTTCCACTTTCTGCATATAGTTTAGCCAACGGATAATATGCATATACAAACTCACGATCTTCTTTCGTAATTTGCTCTAACATTTTGGTACCCTCGTTTTCTTTCCCTAGAATTAGTAATTCTTGCGCCATAGCATAACGCAGGTAAGAATCTTTAGGATTTTTGGTCAACATTTCATCAATAAATTCTACTTTATCTTCAATTACGTTCATCGATTGTTTTTTGTTTAGGACTGTTTCTTGTGTTTTGTTGGATACAAACCTATCGTAAATAAACGGTCACTTTTTCACCCATTCGAATACTTTTCAACAGATAAATTAACTTTTATTTATTCGATTTTATTTAGCACCTTCGCCATCACAAACTATTAATGCTTGAATATTTTTTCGTTCTTATTAACATCTTCAAATCAATCACAAGCCCATACTTGAACAAACAACTTAACGTTTATTTTTCAAACGTTGTATTTTGCTGAAAAACATTTGGAACCAATAATTATTCAATAAACAGGTAAAAAATCACAGACATGAATTCGGAAATAATTAACATAGGGGACGAATTACTTATCGGTCAAACTGTCAACACAAATGCCTCATGGATAGGTAGTCGATTAAGTGAAATTGGCATCTCAGTAAAAAGAGTGCAAATAATTGCAGATGATAAAAATGAGATTATTGATGCGCTAGATTCTGCGTTGTCAAGATCAAATCTTGTCATCATAACTGGTGGCCTAGGTCCTACCAATGATGATATCACTAAGAATGTATTGGCAGAATACTATGATTCTCCACTTGAAATTAATAACGAAGTGCTGGCTCATGTAAGTGCCTATTTTGAAAGCTGGAATCGCCCTATGCTAGAGAGCAATCGATTGCAAGCATTGATGCCTACAAAGTGTACCGTACTTAAAAACAATATGGGAACGGCTTCCGGAATGTGGTTTGACGAAAACGATAAGGTAGTCGTTTCCATTCCTGGCGTTCCATTTGAAGTAAAACATTTGATCAATGAAAAGATCATCGCTAAAGTCCAAGAAAGATTTAAAATTAATGCCGTATTTCACAAAACCGTATTAACGGTAGGCATGGGAGAATCTTTTTTAGCAGACGTACTCCTTGGGTGGGAGAACTCATTAGCGGATCATTCTATAAAACTAGCATACCTCCCCTCTTCTGATGGTCGTGTGAAACTACGACTTAGTAGCAAGGGAGAAAATATTGAAACACTGAAAGAGATTACCGAATCCAAAATCAGTGAACTTAGGGATATTATTCCTGAGTTGATATATGGATATGACAATGATAAACTCGAAGAGGTTGTCGGGGAATTATTATTGAACTCAGACAAAAGAATTGCCACTGCGGAGAGCTGTAGCGGTGGATATATTGCACACCTACTTACTTCCGTTGCGGGAAGCTCAGCATACTATCAAGGGTCAGCGGTTACTTACAGTTATGAGTCGAAGACTAACCTACTTAATGTGTCGAATGAGTTGATCGTTACTGAAGGTGCTGTAAGTGAAGCGGTAGTTCGAAAGATGGCTATGGGACTATTTGATGTATTCGATGTGGACTACACGATTGCTGTTTCGGGCATAGCTGGTCCTGGAGGCGGCACTGACGACAAGCCCGTAGGTACGGTATGGATGGCTGTAGGCACAAAAAATAACATGACTACTCGGAAATTCCAATTTGGAAATCACCGTGCATATAACATAAGAATAACGGGAATAATGGCGTTAAACATGCTGCGATTAATGCTTCTTGAATTGTAAAACTTCGTTGCTTATTCAATCACAATTTGCACTACGCTAACCCCATCTGAAGACAACACTTGTAGGTTATACAAACCTACGGATAAGTGCTGCACATCCAGCATCACTTCTTGCGTACCATAACTGGTTTCAAGATGTTTTTCAGAGACTATTTCACCGAGCATATTTACTATCTCTATTCTGGTTTTACCATTCTGCTCAAAACTTAAGGTAATCGCATCCTTTGCTGGATTGGGATACACATTCAATCCGCTAGCATCTTCGAACCATTCAATCCCCACATATCCAGCAATATTAATATCATCAATATATAATGCATTTCCTCCATCACTTTTGTACTGCAGCTTAAACCTAAAATCAGGAGCAAGATACTGCCCTTCTATCGGTTCAGAATCAAATCCCCATTGCTCTTGAGTCGGCACAAAGAAGTCTGTAGTTGGATCGGCAGTAGAGAGGCTTCCACTAGACGAGTTAGAACTTTTCCATTGCCAGTGTGCACCACAATCTTCACTAAAGTATAGTTTCAGTTTACCATGATTACTTTCATTACGCTTGGCGTGTGCAAAATAAAATGACAACACCGTCTCTTGACCATCGGTAAGATTAATAGCACGACTAATAATTTCATCATATTCACCGGGGTTACTTTCATTGTTATTCAACATTAAAGAATTGCTCCCACTATGACCTGCAAGATTACTAAACGCCCATGTCACATTATTATCTTCATTCTTCACAAACCATTCGTCAGAAGGAAACGAATCGTAGGATTCAAAGTCATCCGAATAAGGAAGTATTTGAGCGTCACCATTCATTACTTTTATAAAATCACTTTTTGTTTCCGAACTTTCACCAAATTGATTTACCATAGATAATGTTACTGCATAATCACCAGGTTCTGGATATACAATTTCTGGTGAAGCTTCTGAAGAAGAAGCAGGTTCTCCACCTTCAAAAGTCCATTCCCAAATTGCGTTAGCATTGAAGCTAGCATCCACGAATGTAACAACCTCACCTTGACAAACCACCACAGGGGTGGCCAAGAAATCTGCAATTGGCGCTTCACTAATTGGCGAATACAAAGGTGAGTCCCATACACCACGACCATAAGTTGAAACTCTAGCAATATTACTATTGGGTAATATATCAATATCCGTAATGGCAACTATTGGCAGGTTATCAGAATAGTCTTGCCAATTGGACAAATTATCATTAATATAAAACACACCAAAATCAGTTCCTACATATACCCCACCATCATCTAACGCGATACAATTGACCGGTACATTTGGCAAGTTATAACTCATATTTTCCCAAGACTCCCCACCATTCTCAGATCGATATACCTTGTACTCTTGAAAGTAATTGGAATGCGTAACATAGACAATCTCTGGATCATCAGGATCTACTGCAATCCCAGTGATATCCACAAAAGGCAAGCCGTCCGTAATCTCCTCCCAGTCATCCCCTCCATTTTCAGTTTTGAAAATCTTATTGTCTCTTGAAAAATATATGTAGTCATCTGTAGAAGGGGCCAAACCAATATGATCTATAGTGGCGAAATGAAAATCAGAAAGCTGGGTCCAAGAGCCATCATATTCCCAGATATTTTCAAAGCCTGCAATAATCACATTTCCATTATTCGTTTTGACTTCATAAGGGGTTAGCCATGCACCAGTTTCTTGGATTAAAAAAGAGTAATTATTGAAAGAGCCACCGCCATTATTTGACACAAACAAATTTCCATTTTGTGTTGCAGAATAGACCCTATTGCTATTAGTAGGACTGATATGAGTTTGCATACCATCCCCTCCAAGCACATTAGCCCAACTGCTATTATATTTAATATTTGTTCCATTATCTTGAGCACCAATACTGATTCTATTTGGATCTTGATCGGTAGTCCCAATACCATAAATTTGTGTAATTCCCAATCCGTCAGAAATATTGACCCAGTTATTTCCATTGTTCATGGATCGGAATACACCGCCATCGCTACCACAATATAATATAGCGCCAAAATAATCTAAAGTATGTACGTCAGCATGGACATAAGAGGATGGATTGGTGTTAGTCCAATGAGCTTTGAGGGTCCAAGAGCTGCCTCCCGTATTGGATCTCCAAACATTTACGCCACCCACGAATACTCTATCTGCGTTGGCAGGATCTACTGCCAATGCAAGGTCGTACCATCCTTGACCACCAATACCAGACCCATCGCTTGACCAACCCAATAAGTTTGGACTACTGTCAGCCCGCTCAGAAAAACTAAGCCCACTATCGGTAGATCTATACAGTCCTCTTAATCCATTGTTATTATTTACTGCAAGGAAGTACACCCAATTTGGCTGATTAGGCGAAACCGCAATAGCGGATCGTTCCATTTGAAAATTCGCTGGCAATCCAATTTCTGTTTGTACAAAATTCTCCCCTCCGTCATCCGATCTATACAATCCAGGACGGCATAAATAAACCACTTCAGGATTGGTTGGATGAAACTCTATATCACGAATATTTCCACTACTAACAGAATACCAATTATCACCACCATTGACGGTTTTCCACAGTCCGTTATCTGCAGCGGCAAATATTATTTCTGGATTGGTAGGGTGCATGAGTAATTTATAAATATTTCGTTGATCGTCTGACGCGAAACTCAAACCCGTAGTACTCCATGTATTTCCGCCATCGGTAGATTTAAGCACTCCGAAAGAATAAGTGTCCGAAGCATCACCATCACCGGTACCTATATATATGGTATTCGTATTATTGTAATCGATTGCAATTCCAGAAACACCGATATTTGGAAGTCCATCTGTCTTAGGTGCCCAATTGTTTCCCCCATTAGTGGACTTCCATAAACCGCCACCGGGCGCACCGACAAATATTATAGAAGGATTGGTAGGATCTACAGCAACTACATTTATTCTCCCAATACCTTTTTTATCACTACTTATTTCAAATGGCCCAGAGAATGTCCAGCTACCATTCCGAGTTTGCATATTGGATCTTTGTTTTTTCAACTTTAGGTATTCTTCCCAAATCTGTATTGATGGTGGAAGCTCCCCGTTTTCATCGACTCTTGATTCCATGAAATACTCCCATCGTTTAAATTGTTTGTATCCATGTCCTTTTTCATACTCTTTATCCTGCCATTCAGCATTAAAAGCGGCTTGAACCTCATGAAAGTTATCTCCTTCCGCCCTACGACTCACCCATGACTGAGCAAAGCTGGTTTGAAATATAATAATAGTGGTTAAAACGATAGCAAATCTTCTCATTGTAATTTTTTATGTTTTGCTAAATTAAACATTTTGACAACATATTATTGTCCGGTTATATACTATTATTGGATTTGTATCTTAGACAAAAAATTGGATCATGACTAACCATGCAAAATTCACCATTAAAAACACCAATGACGGCTTCAATACGCTGACCAACAGTCTTATTGACGAATGCTATCATAGTGTACATGGTGCTCAAGCAGAGTCTGAGCATGTGTTTATAGAGATGGGGTTAAGAAAAATAGCCCCCTCTAAGCCCCCGATTAGAGTATTTGAGATGGGGTTTGGCACTGGACTCAATGCGCTATTAAGTCTAAAATGGGCTGAAGAAAATCAAAAGCTGATAGAATACACTTCTATAGAGTTGGTTCCGATTCCTATCGATACTGCCAGTCAACTCAACTATACTAGCCAGGGAAAACTCCAGGGATTCAAGAGGGAATTTGAACTATTGCATATTTCGGAGTGGGGAGAAACAAACCAAATATCGCCTCATTTCAACATTCACAAAATTCAAGCAAATCTGGAGAGCATTCAATTATCACCTACCCATGACCTTATCTTTTATGACGCTTTTTCGCCAGACAAACAGCCGGAGCTTTGGACTGTCTCTATATTTCAAAAGCTATATGGCATGATCTGTAATGGCGGTGCATTGGTAACCTATTGTGCAAAAGGATATGTAAGAAGGAATATGATTGAAGCGGGATTTAAGGTTGTACGACTAGCTGGCCCACCGGGGAAAAGAGAAATGCTAAGAGCAGAGAAATCCGAATGAACCTACGACTTCTTAAAATAATAGGGTTTTTTAACTTTTATTAAGGAAGATTTATATCTTGTGACCAAATAGGATATAATGAAATATTTTGACCATGATTTTCTTGATTTTTTCAAAGAACTAGCTGCTAACAACCATAAAGATTGGATGGATCTCAACCGGGATCGATACATGAAATCCATTAAGAATCCATTTAAAAAATTAGTGGAGGACTTGATTGTTGAAATCGGCAAAATTGACAAGCCGGTACTGCAACTGGAGGCCAAAAATGCTATTTTCAGGATCAACAGAGACATACGCTTTTCGAAAGACAAGACCACCTACAAAACTCAAGTAAGTGCTGTCATCAGCCCTACAGGAAAGAAACCCATGACACTTCCAGGGGTGTACATACAGCTAGGTCCAGAACACTTCAGGATTTATGGTGGATTATATAAATTGGACACACAAACGCTTCATTCTATCCGAACGGAAATAGCCGATCATCCTAAGAAATTTTTATCTCTTATCCATGATAAGAAATTCAAACAGTATTATGGCGAAGTGTTGGGAGAAAAAAATAAGCGAATTCACAAAGACTTTATTCCTTTGTCGGAAAAGATCCCACTATTATACCATAAGAGTTTTTATTATTTCAAAGAATATAAAGCCAATACGGTATTGAAGGATAACCTGCTAGAGCTGGTCGTGGAGGGTTATCTTGCGGGACGAGAATTAAGTCGTTTTCTAGCCAAGCCTATGAGCGTATAGCAGAAAAGGTGGTTTGTGACCCACCTTTTCTTAACAACTATTAACTTAAACTTTTTAGTGCTCAAGTACTTTTTCTTAAACAAATATTATGCCATCAATGCTGGCGTCCCATAACCTGCATAAATTCAGACGTTTCAACTTGCGTCATGCTACAGGCTTCATTTAAGGATATTTTTCTTTGCTCATACAGGTTAATTGCTAGAACAAATTTCATATTTTGTATTTCACTCTTCAACTTCTTCGGTACATTCATCACTAGTGTCATAATTCAACTATTTATCATTTAGTGTATATAGTACGTAGAAACCTTCCATTTGTTTCATCAAACCATGAATACTAGCTAGAAGCTTAGATAGTGTCGATAAATAAGGAATATGCGACTAGAAAGCATAAAAAAAGACCTGAGAAAATCTCAGGTCTTATAATATGTATTTAATGGGGGCGTGGATTATTTCTCGCCACCTTCCATTTTAGCTTTAAGATCAGACAATACGTCAAGATCACCTAAGGTAGATCGTTCTTGAGACTTATTAATCTTTCTCATTACTTTTTGGTTATCCGCATTCTCAGAAGACTTACGTTTTCTATCTTGGCTTTTCACATCTTCAGGACTATCCTCGTATGTCCTAAGGTGAGAAACGACAATTTTCTTAGCATTCTTATTGAATTCCAATATTTTGAAGTTTAATTTATCTCCTTCTCTAGCATTGGTTCCATCTTCTTTCTTAAGATGTCTTTTAGGGCAAATTGCCTCCATACCATATTGTAGTCCAATAATTGCAGAATTCTGATTTTCTTTCATGACAGTACCTTCATGAATTTCATCTTCCTGGAATACTGTTTCGAATACTTCCCAAGGGTTCTCTTCAAGTTGTTTGTGTCCAAGACTCAGTCTTCTGTTTTCCGCATCAACTTCGATAACCATTACTTCCATCTCATCACCTATAGCGCAAAACTCTGATGGGTGCTTGATTCTTTTTTGCCAAGAGAGATCGGAAATATGGATTAATCCATCAATACCTTCTTCAAGTTCAACAAAGATACCAAAGTGAGTAAAGTTTCTCACAATAGAAGTATGTTTAGAGTCCACAGGATATTTCTTATCGATATTAGTCCAAGGATCTTCTATCAATTGTTTCATTCCAAGAGACATTTTCTTCTCTTCTCTATCCAAAGTAAGGATTTGAGCTTGGATTTTCTGTCCTACTTTCAAGAAGTCTTTTGAACTTCGTAGATGTTGAGACCAGCTCATTTCAGAAGCGTGTAGCAAACCTTCAATTCCAGGTTGAACTTCAATAAATGCACCATAATCAGCAAGCACGACAACCGTACCATCAATTACGTCACCTTCTTTCACTTCATCACCTAGTTTATCCCATGGATGATCGGTAAGTTGTTTGTAACCAAGTGCGATTCTTTTCTTTTCATTATTAAAGTCAAGAATTACAACATTGATTTTTTGGTCTAATTCAACCACCTCTTCTGGGTGTGAAATTCTACCCCAAGAAAGATCCGTAATATGAACCAATCCATCTACACCACCAAGATCAACGAATACTCCGTAAGAAGTAATGTTTTTAACGACACCTTCAAGGACTTGACCTTGTTCAAGCTGTGCCATAATTTTATCTTTCTGAATTTCTAATTCAGCTTCAATTAATGCTTTATGAGAAACCACAACATTTTTGTACTCTTGATTAATTTTAATCACCTTGAGTTCCATGTTTTTTCCTACGTAGTCATCATAATCACGAATTGGTTTTACATCAATTTGAGATCCTGGCAAGAACACTTCTAGGCCAAACAGATCCACGATCAAACCACCTCTTGTTCTACAAAGAACATGTCCTACTACGACTTCACCAGTCTCCAGTACGGCATTTATCTTGTTCCATGCACCATAGACACGTGCTTGCTTATGCGAGAGCACTAATTGTCCATATGCATCTTCAGTACTTACTACATATACTTGAACTTCATCACCAATTTTCAAATCTGGATTATATCTAAACTCATTAAGAGAGATAACTCCTTCTGATTTATAATCGATATCAATAATGGCATTTTTTGAAGTAATATTACTAATCTTACCTGTCAATAATTGTGTTTCAACTACCGAAGTAAGCGTTCTGCTATATGCTTCATGAAGGTCTTCATCTTCTACGACAAAAGCATCACCTAATTCATAAGCTTCCCAATCAAAATCGAGATCAGGCTCTGAGGTTGTATCCTCACCCATGTCTCTAAATCGGGGTTTACTATCTTCTTTATCCCCTTCTTTATCATCTTTTCCGTCTGCAGATGCAGCAAGAATTTCCGCTTCTACATCCACCTTCTGATCCGCATTGGGTTCAACTGATTTTGCTTCTACTTCACTCTTTGCTGCTGTTTCCACTTTTTCAGTGGTTTCTTCAGCCTTAGCGTTAGTTTCGTTTGGGGTATTTCCCGTTTCGGGAGTACTGCTGTTTTGATCAACAGCAGATTTTTGAGTTTCCTCTTTTTTGTTTTCTTCTGACATAATCAGATTCTGTTTTTTGTACTTCACTATATTAAGGTGTAATAGTGAATTGGGTTAATAAATAAAAGAGGCTACACCATGCCTCAAAAAAATAAGTCCGCAAAGTTAACACAAATTAACATTACTTCATAATTTATACCTGGTATTATACCTATATATAGGAAGTTTTTCTGAATGGGCAAAATAATCACGTAACGCATTGACTACGCTGTTGTTACTCTCAATAATTCTATTACAACAACAGCGCCTAACAACACCAACCTATTCTAATTCCTAAATTCACTGTAATAGACCACCGATTCACGGCAGATTAGTCAACAATTACGATACGAACAAGACTGAGTGAATATTTGAAAAACGCTGCATTTGACTTCTTATCTTTGAAGAATGGTTTTACAAGCAAAAAATTCACACTTCGGATGTCACATAATTGCGTGATTATAGTAATCGGTTAAAATATACAACGAACATTTTAAAAAAACAATAGCAAATATATTTTTTTCTTAACTAATTATGTTGAATATTTGTGATCATGAAAAACACGCCCCTTTGGATACGCAAAAACGCTGACACACTGGGGAATTACAAGAAATTATAACTTTTAAACACAAACATCTAGCAACCTTATATATGAAAATTACGCATGAACAAATTTGGTCAAATTGCCTCAAGGTAATTAAGGATAATGTAACGATGCAAGGATACAGAACTTGGTTCGAACCGATAAAACCAATTAGCCTAGAAAATGACGTTCTTACGATACAAGTGCCTTCTCAGTTTTTTTACGAGTGGATCGAAGAGCATTATATTGAACTACTAAAAGGAACGATCAAAAAAGAGATAGGAAAAGATGCTCGTTTAGAGTACAGCATCATTATGGAGAACATCAAGAAGAATTCGGCTCCATATACGGTGAAACTCCCTACCTCAAATTCTAAGTACGCTCGAAACAAAGAACGAAATGTGTCCATGGGAAATGGCACTAAAGTAATTCAAAATCCATTTATCGTTCCAGGATTAAAAAAACTTAACATCGATTCAAACCTTAACCCTAACTATACTTTTGAAAACTTTATTGAAGGGGACTGTAATAGACTGGCACGATCTGCTGGATACGCAGTAGCTAAGAAACCAGGCGGTACTTCTTTCAATCCATTATTGATCTATGGCGCTGTAGGACTAGGCAAGACTCACTTGGCACATTCAATAGGATTGCACATTAAAGAAAATGACCCTTCTAAGACGGTTTTGTATGTTTCTTCAGAGAAATTTACCCACCAGTTTATCGATGCAATAAAAAATAATAACCAAAATGATTTCGTACATTTCTATCAAATGTTAGATGTGCTAATCATTGATGACGTACAGTTTTTCTCAGGAAAAGAAAAAACACAAGACGTATTCTTTACCGTGTTCAATCACCTACATCAGGCTGGCAAACAAATCATCCTTACTTCTGACAAACCGCCAGTAGAAATGCAAGGGATGGAACAACGTTTGCTATCAAGATTTAAGTGGGGATTGTCTGCCGATCTACAAGTTCCAGGACTAGAAACTAGGCTGGCTATTATTGAGAAGAAAGCACACAGCGAGGGCATAGACCTTCCGAAGGATGTGGTAGAATATATCGGATATAGTATATCCACAAATATTCGTGAAATTGAGGGCGCATTGATCTCTCTGATGGCACAAGCTTCTTTGAATAGAAAAGAACTCAATATCGATCTAGCCAAAAACATGATTGACAAATTTGTTAAGAATACCGCTAGAGAAGTATCCATTGACTACATTCAAAAAGTGGTCTGTGATTACTTCGATCTTCCTATTGAATTACTCAAATCTAAAACAAGAAAAAGAGAAGTTGTACAAGCAAGACAGATAGCCATGTATTTCTCTAAAAAGATGACAAAAAGCAGTCTGGCAAATATCGGAATGCATTGTGGAGGAAAAGATCATGCTACAGTACTACACGCATGTAGAACGGTCAACAACCTTAATGATACTGACAAGAAATTCAAACAATACTTGACAGAGCTTGAAAAGAAACTTAGTATTCAATAACAATACTAACTAACCGAAACTAATAACCCAGCGAATCACTTTGTTGGGTTATTTTTTTATCCCCCACTAGTTATGAAAATTCTTATGGTATGCCTTGGCAACATCTGCAGATCTCCACTCGCAGAAGGATTGCTTCAAAAAAAAATACAACTATCTGGACTTGAAAACAAAGTTCAAGTAGATTCTTGCGGAACCTCTGGATACCATGATGGCGAACCTCCCGATGTGCGATCTCAAGAGAATGCTTTGCAAAATGGAACGGACATTTCTAACCTAAGATCTAGGAAATTCATAGTAAGTGATTTTGAGAATTTCGATAAGATTTATTGCATGGATCAGTCGAACTACAATGACCTGAAGGAAATATGCCCAAGCCCTGAATTAATGGATAAAGTAGACCTACTTCTGAACACCACTTTTCCAAATGAAAACAGAAAGGTTCCTGATCCATACTTTGGTGGTGAAGAAGGCTTTCAAGATGTTTACGATTTAATTGATGAAGCGTGCAATAGCATCCTCAAAAACATTCTCCAATAATGGCAGGAAAATTATATTTGATTCCAAACACACTCGACTTAGATGGCGTGAACGATACCATTCCAAAAGACGTACAAACTCTAGCACTTTCTATTAAGCATTACATTGTAGAAAATGAAAAAGTAGCCAGAAGGTTTCTCAAGAGAATGGACAGAAACAAGGACATAAATGAGTGTCGCTTCTACCCTATGGGAAAACATGCTTCCGCAGATGACTTTCCGAGTTACATACGAACCCTTATTGAAGGCAATGACATGGGCATGATTTCAGATGCTGGCTGCCCCGCTGTGGCAGACCCTGGACATCTTATCGTAAGTCTTGCTCATCGCTCGAACATAACGGTAGTCCCACTGACAGGTCCCTCGTCCATCATCATGGCTTTGATGGCATCAGGGATGAATGGTCAGCACTTCCAGTTCCATGGCTACCTACCACATGACAAAACCGATCGAACGTCAAAAATAAAAGCCATAGAACGTGAAATAAAAACCAATGGTGCGACACAATTATTCATGGACACCCCATTTAGGAACAACAAACTACTACAAGAGGTTATTCAGACTTGCCACCCTACTTTCAAACTCTGTGTAGCGGCTTCTATCACGAGTAATGACGAGCATATAATTACGAAAAGTATTGCCGATTGGAGGAAGACAAAATATGATTATCATAAAATTCCAATCATGATCTGCATGGGTCGATAGGGCATTATTTAATTTACCACCCCCTACTCTAGTATTTCATTACACTTTCATCCTCAGTAACGGTTAATTCATATCTAAGTGGCGTGAATGGCGGGATCAGTTCTTTGACCGCACCAGCCTCCCCGAAAGCAAATTCAGAAGGAATGATCACTGCTGCCACGGAGCCAATTCCAAGCCGAGAAATAACCATCGTAAGTCCATCTATTACTTGAGCACTCTCACCATAACTATATTTTATCGAAGACTCAGACGTGGTTTCATCAAACAATTTCCCATCTAAGGTATAGGCTTTATAGGACAATATAATATTGTCATTTAATGAGACCTTCTTGTAGCCATCTTTTATTACATTCAGATACAGTCCTTGCCACGGAACATACTTATCCCCTTCTCCCTCTAAATAATCATCTAAAATAAGTGCTTCCCTCACTCTAGCATGATTTCTAAGCGACTCCAACCTATTATTGCGTTCCTCCCTATCCTCCACATGATTAATCTTCATGGCAACCTGATATTCTTGTGATGGCGACAAGTCTTTAATATTTGGAAATTGCTCAATAAATAGCGCCTCCGACAAAACAAAAAGAATACTATCCCCCTCATGAAATTGTTGCATGCCTCTACTTATAGCGCCTTGCTTCTTATGAGTAAAGTAGATATACTCATTCTTATCTACTCCCAATTTTTTGGTCTGATACAAAAGCGTTTCTTCTACATTAAATATACTTAAAGTAAAACTAATATACTGACCTACAGCGGGCACATATTCATCATCCCCTAAGGACAACACCTTATACTTAGCCCCTGATTCGAGTATGGTAAAACCAGAATCACCTTGACCGCAGGAGGCTAGTAATAGCAAAACTACTATTGCCCAGGCATAACTACTCGACTTTAAGTATGTGCACATCGTATATAACTGGTGTTTTTGGCGGAATTTTTTTCATATCACCCATTAATCCGTGGGCCAAGTGCGAGGGCATAATGAATCGTGCTTCACCACCTTCACGCAAATATCTAACCCCTTCGTGGATGCCCGATTCCACATCAGACATTCCTAATCTAAAAGTAAAAGCACCGGTATCATCAGAACTATAGCACAACGAATCATTGATCATATACACTTTGAAATCTACGGTCAAATTACGTCCATCCACTAGGGAGTCTCCGGTTCCTTTTTTATATATCTTATACCACAATCCCGTGCCTGTCCTTGCCATGTCCGTGTTATGTTCTCTTAGATAATGCTTTATCACCTGCTCTTCCAGTACGGCTGAGTTCTTATTAAATTCAATCATTTCTTCATGAATTTGAGCATCTGTTTTAGCGGGAGTATGATCCGATTTATCCACACACGCGCTCCATGTCATCATGAACAGTCCTACAATTAATGAATTAGCTAGCAAGCTCCTTTTCATTTTCCTCTATAATTTTATGTATGATTTTTTCTGTCTCATCCAGTGAGACAAGAGAACGGGCTCCTGCGGCATTTTTATGTCCTCCACCGCCAAAATATTTGTTTGCAATTCTATTAACATCTACATCCCCTATTGATCTAAAGGATATCCTTACCTCTTCTCCTTTTTCAGAAAACAACACGGCTAATTTCACTCCTTTGATTCCGAGGATTTCATTTACCAATCCTTCTGTATCTCCCGACTGGTAGTTAAACCTTTGTAACTCCTCTCCCGATAAGGCGATAAAGCCAGCATTATATTTCTCCAAATACACTAGTTTTTCAGACAAGGCGTAACCACGAAGTTTAATACTATCAACGGTTTTCACATTGGCTATTTTATTTTGCAAGGAGGCATTATCTACACCAGCTTGAATCAACTTGGAAGCCACTTCTAAAGTCCTCACCGAAGTGGAGAATTTAAAAGAACCCGTATCGGTGATTAGTCCTACATAAATACACTGCGCCATGGTAATACTAGGCTCATGACCAAGGAGAACAATTAATTCGTATATCAATTCACAGGTAGAACTTGCCGCTACGTCATGAAATCGAAGGGTGAAAGTATGATCTGGCTCCCGGTGGTGGTCTACCAATACTTTGGCAGCTTTAGAAGACGATATAAACCTGCCCATCTTTCCTGTTCGAGAGAAACTATTAAAGTCTAAGCAAAATATTAAATCTGCCTCACTCAATTCTTTTTTACCTTGATCTCTATCTAATTCAAAATTATTAACCAACTCAATGCCAGGCATCCAATCAAAGAATGCGGGGAATGCATCTGGAACCCACATGCTCACTTTTTTACCCAATCCTGTCAGAAAGTGAAACCATCCAAGCATACTCCCTAATGCATCCCCATCAGGAGAACGGTGAACTACTATAAGGATATTTTGGCGGTTTTTTATTAGCTTTTCGAGCTTTGCTTTTTTAGTTCTGAATTTTTCGTCTCTCATGAAAAACAAATTTACTATAAGAACTTAATATTTTTCTTTTTATACACTAATTTTTACGTTAGTTTTGCACCACAAAAAACAAAATAAATTATGTCAGGAAACAGAACCTTAACAATGATAAAGCCAGATGGCGTTGAAAGCAAAAATATCGGAAACATTTTACAAATGATTACGGATGCTGGATTTACAATAAAAGCAATGAAACTTACCAAATTGAGCCAAGCTATGGCTGAAGAGTTTTATGCAGTACACAAAGAAAGACCTTTCTACGGTGAATTAGTAGATTTCATGACTTCTGGTCCTATTGTAGCGGCAATACTTGAAAAAGACAATGCCGTAGCTGACTTCCGTACACTTATCGGAGCGACCAACCCTGCTGATGCAGCTCCAAATACCATCCGAGCTAAATATGCTGAGTCATTGGGCAAGAATGCCGTTCACGGATCTGATAGTGATGAAAATGCTGAAATTGAAGCTAACATTCACTTCTCTGCATCTGAACTGGTATAGTGTATATAATATTTGATGGTGAGATTTTTTTCACTTATACAAACTAACTAATGCGCACCCAATCGGTGCGCATTTTTTATTTCCTATCGTAGCAATCAAGATGAGCTTCGATCCGTAAATAGTATATCCTTGAGGTCTGCGCGAAACAGTAGCATAGAATTAAGCACAGGGTAATCACCAGCTGGATAGTATTGTTTATATCTAAAAAGCACCTTTACGGTTTATAAAAGCATTCGGAGAATGAAAAACCATCTTCAATACCCTTTCATTCTGTAACGCATCATAACAGAGAGAGCATCCATAAAAACGTTCGGAAAAAGAGTTGCTATAGCACTAAAACCAGTATAAGAAGAGCTTGCTAGGACTTACTCATCCCCATCTCCTACCACTTTATTGTAGTCGTACGATTGTCCATACCCATAACCGTATCCATAGCCATAGCCATATTTACTGTAATAGTATTTCCACTTCTTGTGCTTGATATTATTGAGTAAAATGCTCGAGTGTTTCAGCCTATTGTTATCAATAATCTCTTGTAAGAATCGCAGTCCTTGTTTGGTCGTATTATTGGTATTCATCACAAATATACCACTGTCTGCATACTTTCTTAACACCAGTGCATCACTGATCAGCAATATCGGTGGTGTGTCAATAATCACAAAATCAAATTCTGCTCTTAGCCCTTCAATAATCTCATCCATCTTCTCACTGATGATTAATTCTGATGGATTTGGCGGTACCGGCCCTGAAGGCAGTATCCATAAATTTGATATCTCCTTACTTTGCTGTAGCGCTTCTTTGTATCCAGATTTTCCTGTTAGGAATGTTGACATTCCAATTTTATTTTCAAATCCAAAGGTACGATGCACTTTAGGTTTGTGAAGGTCTAGATCTAATAGAACCACTCTTTTATTTGCTTTTGCAATAATAGCGGCAAGGTTTACTGAACAAAATGTTTTTCCTTCCCCAGGGTGCATGGAGGTAATCAATACGACTTTATTCTCTTCATCTGGATTAAGATACTGAAGATTGGTACGAATTGTTCTAAAAGATTCAGCAATATTTGACTTTGGGCTTTGTTGCACCACCAATTGTCGGTCTCCGGCTTTATCTGTATGCGGCATTCCACCGATAACGGGGATATTAGTAACCGCTTTTAGTTCGTTCACATTTTCAATTCTCTCGAAGAATATGAATTTAAAGAATGCGATAAGAAAAGAAAGTAAGAAACCAGTTCCCACAAACAATAGTGTCAATCGTTTTTTATTAGGTCCTACGATCCCCATTGATTTAGCCTTTTCAAGAATAGTAGTTTGAGGCACAATTCCTGCTTTTGCAATTACCGTACTGGCTCTTTTTTCAAGGAGAAAAAGGAACATCTGTTCATTCGCTTTAAGATTTCTATTTATGTGTAAGATATCTCTTTCTGATCCAGGGATTTTTCTAATTCTTCCAGCATATTCGTTGATGTGCTTTTCCACTCCCTTGATGTTATCTCGAATAGCAATATCTGAGTTATCCAAATAGGACAATATATCTACTCTTAGTGAGTCTATAGATTGTTGTGACCTTTGGTAATTAGGGTTGTCAGGAGTGATATTAAATAAGTCTCTATTTTTATTCAGCTGAATATCATACAGTTCGTTTAATGAAGATTCCAAAAAGCGATCTTCCAGTATATATACTGAAGGTGGTATTAGGTTATCATCGGTATTACTCAATAAATACCTTCGCAATGAAGCGATAGACTCTAAATTAAGCTGCAATTCTTTTTTCTTACCTTCGAAATTAACCAACGAGTTAAAATATTCTTCCTGTTCTTTATCTAGATCCAGAATGGAATGCTCTCGCTTGTAACCTTCCATTTCCTTTTCATAAACGTCAAGCACGTCACGTAGCTTATTCAACTGAAGGTCAATGTAGCTTATGGTGTTTTCGTTTTTCTTTATCTGCCTTTCAATAGTATAATCGATATACACTTTTGCCAGCGTATCCAGAAACATCTTTGATCGATGAACCAACTCATTTTTCTCCGTTATGGATAATATACTGGTGAACTCAATATTCTCAATACTCATATTAGCTCTATACTCACTAACCAAGTGAATATGCTTCTTAACCATAAACTGGAAATTGAAAGTCGTGTACTCTTCAGCATTTTCGCGGGTAAATCTATTTTTACGTGTCACCGTAATTTCTAAATCTTCATTGCCCGTCAGTTCATTCAACGGAAACGTCTCTACCGTTTTCACTCCTCCAATCTCATAAGAAAGTTGAAAATGATCATAATCCACTATTTGCAATCCTATTTTCTTCAGATACAGTTGATGATTTTTAAAGATCACATCTATTTTTACGGGATCGATACTTTCTGTTTGCACCGTCTTTACCCTCCCAACAATATAGTAGGTAAGTCCAAAATCTAATCTCCCAAGTGTTTTAGAAATCAAATCATAGGATCGCAATACTCGCTGCTGGTTGGTAATGTCGGCATAATTAGAATAAAACCCTGACAGCGAAGTGTACAACTCAGCCTGGTATTCATTATCCTGACTCGACTTTAAAAGAATCTCTGTATTAGCACCATAGATATCTGATAATCTATGGGTATATATGTAGGACAAAAGGAAAGCCAAAAGAGGCAAAAGAATGAACAACCACCAGCTTTTTGCAAAGAATTTTTGCACTGCTTTTAGGTCATCAATATTAATGATACTACTATTAGGAGACTCCACGTTAAAACGATTTTTGGCAAATATAGTATAATAGGTATAATGGCGCTGAAATAATACCCCTCTTATTATTCTACAATCATTTGTGAACAAATCACTACGGAACGTTGTTATGTATGATAAAAAACACTACTTTTGTATGATTATTAGTACGCAAACTAAAAACCTAAAGTGTAATATATATGAAAATCTTAAAGAAAGCTATCTTTATAGCATTATTAGTGAGCCCATTATTTGTTTCAGATGTATTTGGTCAATTGCCTCCAACTGCAGGAACAACGGGACCTATGAACTGCTTTCCTCCACCATGCGTACCTATAGATGGCGGATTAAGCTTATTGATTGCTGCTGGCATCGGTCTTGCGAGTAAAAAAGCCTATGATTTCTCGAAGGATGAAGCATAATGTCCTCTTTAAAGACGTTATTTAAAAACCCCTTTATTAAATTAATATTCTGCTCTGGAATATTATATCTTTCATGGTACTGGGTTTACCATGGATATATTAGTACCCACACTTCACTGGATCGCTTAGTTATTGACAACCTTATTGATCTTACAGGCTTCTCTCTGGAAAGCCTTGGATACCAACTCATGCCTGAGCCTTCCGAAGTTGATGAAATCAGAACGGTAGGCATCGATGGCACTTTTGGGTTATGGATTGGCGATCCTTGTAACGGATTAAGTTTATTTGCACTATTCAGCATATTTATCCTATGTTATCCTGGCAAATGGATAAATAAATTATGGTTTATTCCATTGGGTATTGTACTTATCCATCTCATCAACGTTATACGGATATTGGCGTTAACTATTATTGTGGAAATTGATTACAACTATCTAGATTTCAATCATGATTACACATTTACTGTGGTGGTGTACGGATTCATGTTCCTACTATGGCTCTGGTGGGCCAATTCGTTCTCTGGAATGATAAAAAAGACAAAACCAGCACCGGATGAGAGCTAAAAAGATCTTTATCCTTATCATCCTTGCTATTATTGTAGTGGTAGCTGGTGCATGGAGACAGATAGTTTTCATCAATATCAATGCGCTAGTAGCTGTACTGGAAGGAAGATTAACCAATAGTGGATTGGTAAGCGCTCTTTCATTCCTTGCCGATTGGAATCTATCCAGTCTGAAATATCTCAAATGGTTCATGACGGTATTCTTCTCCCTATTTTTCTTGAGTATCTCTTCTTATATTTTGTGGGTATTGTTTCATGATTTTAAGGTCATTAAACTACTGATATTCTCTTATATTGGGATATTTATTATTTCAGGTTTATTTTTCACTATCGGTAGGTACACGAATTATGCTGACATTGGCTATACCATTGCCAGACGGTGTATGGGTGCGCTGCAATCTCCTTTTCCAGTAATGTTTTTAATTGGAGGATACCAATTGAGCCAGCAGTCAGAATAGCAGTCCTGCCCTATCCCTCTTGTTTTTCAGACAGGAAACCCCTTTCTCTTGAATTTTATACAAATAAGCTACTGCGACAAGTTGTTGCAAAAAACAAAAGGCTGTCTTGTACAGACAGCCTTTAGTGGCGAGAGGGAGGGTCGAACTCCCGACCTCACGATTATGAGTCGTGCGCTCTAACCAGCTGAGCTACCTCGCCATGTTCGATGTAATTTCCAAAAAGAGATTACATGTATAATGGGGCGCAAATATAGGAATATCTGATAATCGGGCAAAATAATAATTAATATTATTGAAAATATTCATATTTCAGTATGCTACTTTAACATACACGTATTACTTTAAGTTATACTTTAGGTCAAAGCGAGATTATCATGACAGGTATTCTAAAAAATGGAATGCTTTTTGAGTAATAATGATTAGTTTTGCGACCATGAGGCGCCCATTGATTTTGTGTAAGCGCTCTCATATTAGCACGTGATTTATTTACAGTAAAAATAAATTATTCAAAGGAAATCACTAGCTTACAACATTGACCTAAAAGAATACCATGGAATCTAAAGTAAAATATGAAGTAGAATTCGTTATAAGAACCTCAATATCTATATTATATGCAAAATTAAGCACCCCTAGCGGATTGGCGGATTGGTTTGCAGACGATGTAAATGTAAAGCGAGATGGCAAAACATTCAGTTTTGAATGGGAACAAAGCTCTGAAGATGCCATTTTACTAAAAAAAGATCGTAACCATTCGGTAAAATTCAAGTGGTTAGAAGACGAGGAGAATGATGAAGACACCTATTTCGAATTTGTCATAAAGCCAGATCCTATTACAAACGCTGTAGCATTGTACATTACGGACTTTGCTGAAGAGGATGAGATTGAAGACGGAAAGAGTCTATGGGAGAGTCAGATTACCAGTTTAAAGAATGCCATTGGCGCATAACAACGAACTAAGTCTAAAGGTATGAAGAAGTTAAACAAACTTGTTCTGAAATCGTTTATCGGACCATTCATACTTACTTTTTTTCTGATATTATTTATTCTGCTGATGCAGTTTGTCTGGAAATACTTAGACGATCTGATGGGAAAGGGTATTGAGTTCAACTTAATCATGGAACTCTTGGCTTATCAATCCACAAACCTGGTAAGTGGCGCATTACCTCTGGCGGTACTTCTATCCTCAATCATGACCATGGGTAGCTTGGCGGAAAACTATGAGCTCGTGGTCTTGAAATCTGCTGGACTATCGTTATTCAAGATAACTCGTGGGCTGATCGTTTTAATACTCTTTATTGCCGTTGGCACTTTCCTCTTTAACAACTATGTAACCCCTATAGCCAATCTGAAATTCAAAACTTTACTATTTGATATCGTTCATCAAAAACCACTTCTGGAGGTAAAAGAAGGAACTTTCTATAGTGATATAGGCGATTTTGTATTGCGTGTGGATGAGAAGGATGATGACGGGCAGCTGCACGACATCTTAATATATGACCACAGACCACCAAACAGAGGTAATGGCAGTGTCATCAGAGCGAAAGAAGGACGAATGGCAAAGACAATATCAGGCAGGTACTTGATATTGAAACTGTATGACGGGTACACCTACCGAGAAATGCCAGAAAACAGAAAGCATAATAAAGGAACCAAGAAACACACGCATCTTACTACTCAGTTTGAAGAGATGACGTTAAGAATGGATTTGTCTGATTTTGAATTTAAGAAAACGGATGAAGACAAGTACAAAGAGCATAGGGAAATGCTTACTATGGCACAACTCAGAGACACTGCCGACTCCTTGACGAATTTCATTCATAATAAAAAAGCTAAAGTTAATCAGTACTTACAAAAGTCGTACACCATTAACAAAGACAGCAGTTCTTATGTTAATGTTGAACCAAAAGATTTTGACGCAGCTTTTGCAGCATTACCAATAGCCACCAGAACTAAAATCATTCAAACCGCACGGAACTTAAAGACTAAAGTAGGTTCTTACCTAATGATTAGCAATAAAGAGCTGGTCAGCAGGAAACGATATATACTTCAATATTGGAACGAATGGCACAAAAGAATTACGTTGTCGATTGCTTGCGTTATCCTATTCTTCATTGGTGCGCCACTTGGAGCCATCATCAAAAAGGGGGGGCTGGGATTGCCGTTTCTTATTTCGGTAATAATATTTCTGATATTTCATATCACCACCATGTCGGGTGAAAAGATGGCTAGAACTGGAGTTCTAACTTCTTTTCAAGGTATGTGGTTTAGCTCTCTCATTCTATTTCCTTTTAGTATTCTACTAAGTTTTCAAGCCATTAACGAATCTTCATTAATGGACAAGGAGACTTATATTAGATTCTTCAAAAGGATATTTAGATTGAAAAAGCGGTAGAAAAAGTACTACTAGTTTACCCGTCAATACTTCCAAATACTTTTTTCAACAAGTCTGTTACACGAGCAGCAGGATCTTTTCTAATTTTCAATTCCTCTTTGGCCATCATTACAAATAGTCCATCAATGGCTCTTTCGGTAACGTACCTTTCCAGATCTGGATCCACTTGGTTACCTCCTGTTAATATGGTGGCGGTATTATAAGCTTTAGCTAAGGGCTCCCATCTGCTGGTCAATTGCACTTTATCAATAGCCGCTTTTACAGAAGGGGCGAAAGCCGATTTCAACTGCGCATACGTATTGCTTTTTAAAAAACTAGTGGCCGCATCATCACTTCCTTTAAGAATATTAAAACCGTCTGAAATGCTCATTTTCTTAATCGCGCTTAGAAAGATAGGCGCTGCTTTTTTTGTCGCTTCCTCTGCGGATCGGTTAAGGGTTGTCACAAACATGTTCACCTTATTGGTCATCCCTAGTTGCTCTAACTTTTGCTTAACCTTAATGGCTTCTGGAGGAAAAGGAATTTTAATCGCAACATTCTTCAAGAACCCATTTGTCGCAGAGGTGGATGTGGTCGCATTTTTGATTCCTACGTCCAATGCTTTTTTAAGTCCTGCGATTACTTCATCGTTGGTCAAAGCGGAAGAACTACCTCCCAAGGCATTGTTAACTTGATCCATGGTGCGCATCAATTCCTGATCGGTACAAGAAAAGGTGACGGCTATAAATAGAATCGCTAATATCTTTTTCATCTTATGTATATTTTAGTATTGTATAGTTAATAGTAATGCAATATGAATGCCACAAATATAGTTGCAATTCATACTAGCTCGCCTCCGCTCAAACCAGGTTATCCATCCTTGAATATTCATTAGTTTTCAAATACCAAATAAAGAAGCGCATGAGACTGCATCACAAACTGTTATCTAGCGATACTATTCATCGAACGCAAAAGCCAACTCAGGATACTCCAATTCTTCTGACGCTACTTTTGTATTTCCCAAGGATCGCTTACCACTCAGTGCTCCTACTGAATGTCCTATAATATCCTCCAAATAATACGTCTCCACAAAGTCAGTCAGTTGACTTTCCGTATTGACACTAGCAGTATCAAGCCAATTAGATACTCCTTCATCGGATAGAATAAGCGGTGAGCGTGGTGAATTAAGCTTCGGATTGTTATGGATTTTGGCTAGCAAGCCTTTTGCGTTTGTAGTTAGAATCGAAAATGAACTATATATCTCTCCTGAATTAATATCTACCCAATCATTCCATATTCCAGCGAGTGTCAACGGATCTTTGCTTGGCGAGTACAGAAAGAAAGGATATTTTTTCCTCATAAAATGATGATATTCATAGAACCCATCCACTTGTATTACGCATCGTCTTTCTCTAATAGAATCACGAAATGAGGCTTTGGAAAATACCGTTTCCATGCGGGCATTTAAGGTGTTGGATCTTATCTGCTTCATTTGATTAACATCTTTCACCCAATGTGGTACCAGACCCCAATGGGACACTATAGGGCTATGGCCCGACTCACTCGTATAGATGACTAATGCTGGAAAACTAAATCCCGAGACATGAAAAAATGGATGGTCAACAAAGGGTAATAACTTTTCTTGAATTTCGGCTATCGCTTTGGCGTCATTACTTTTGATAGCTCTATTCAGCTGGGTTTTCAATAAGGCTTTGACACTATAGCACATCGCAGGTTAAATTCTAGCTTGGTAAGTGAACAACTCAAAATACCTACCTTTGGCTTCTATAAGTTCATCATGCTTGCCACGCTCTACGATTTCTCCATCTTCCACCACCAATATCTGATCTGCTTTACGAATGGTACTTAATCTGTGGGCAATAACAAAAGTTGTTCTCCCTTTCATTAGTTCTGCGAGACTCTCTTGAATCATGGCTTCACTTTCTGTATCTAAGTTAGAGGTGGCTTCGTCAAGTATAAGTATTTGGGGGTCGGCTAGAATGGCCCGAGCGATAGCAATTCTTTGCCGTTGCCCACCAGAGAGTTTCACGCCCCTCTCTCCTATCAATGTCTCTATACCGTCCTCGAATCTATCCGTAAATTCATCGACATAAGCAGACTTTACAGCTTGACGTATATCCTCCTCCGATGCATCTGGTCTAGGAAAAACAATATTGTCACGTATAGAACCTTCGAACAAGAAATCATCTTGAAGTACCACGCCCAAATATTGACGATAACTATCTAAGGTTATATTGGCTAGGTCATTCCCATCAATTAGTAATTGTCCCGAGTCAGGTTTCAAAAACGAAGCAACCAATCCTGCAATGGTACTTTTTCCAGAACCAGAAGAGCCTACTAGTGCGGTAACCGAACCATGAGGCGCTGTAATATTGATGTTATTGAGGACTTTCTTACCCGCTTCATACGAGAATGAAACATTCTCAAATAGGATGTCTCCTACCATCTGATCCATCTTCATCGTACGGTTGGGGTCGTCATGTTCCGATGTCATGTTCATGATCTCCTCTGTTCTATCCAGCCCAGCAAAGCCCTCCGTCAGCTGGCTGCCAATATTACTCATCTGAACAATGGGGGTAATCATAAATCCAAGGTACAAGGTAAACGCTAAAAAATCTCCAAAGGTCATGTCTCCCTCCATAATCATATAACCTCCCATTCCCATTATACCAGTGGATGCAAGCCCCAGCAACAAGGTGGCTGAACTGGTAACCAATGCTGTGGCAGTTAAACTCTTCTTGATATTTTGAAATAGTTTTTCTACGCCAGTTTCAAATGATTTGATCTCCTGACTCTCTGCATTAAACCCTTTAATAACCCGCACACCATTCAAGGTCTCCGTAAGACGCCCAGTCACTTCCGCATTGATCTTACCACGATCACGAAATATCGGTCGTATATAACCGAATGCTTTTAAAGCTACCACACCAAATATAATTACTGGAATCAATACATAAGCCGTCATTTTTGCATTGATATTAATCATTAGCACCAGAGAGATAATTGCGGTTATAGTTCCTCCAATTAACTGTACTAGCCCCGTACCTACCAAGTTTCGGACACCTTCTACATCACGCATTATTCTAGACACTAATTCACCAGACTTACTGTTATCAAAGAAGTTGACCGGTAGGCTTAATATTTTCTTTTGTACTCGAACTCTTAATTCAGCGATTAGATGTTGTGCTTCTACACTCAACAATCTTGTCAATAAAAATGAGGTGACCGCTTGAACAACAATAGCGGCTACAACATATCTTATCACGGTGTACAGAAGGTCAACATCATTATTAGGGATGACTTCATCCATCAGCACTTTGGACTCCCAAGGCAATATAAGTCCAGCAAGACGACTCACTACGATTAGTACTAAACCTATAAACAGTAGTTTTCTCCTAGGCCAAATTATTGTCTTAAACACACTGGCAATAGAAACTTTATCCTTCTTACTTAATTGTTTATTCTTATTTGTCATATTATTTACAAATCTAGTTAGAAATTAATCATCTGAGTTGATTAATTTGATATTAGGTACTTATCTACGGAGGTTTTATTGATGTTCTTTTCCGATGACCCTAGGATGTAACTGGTGATTTTATTCTTGATTTGTCATTATTGTTTTATTTAGGGTTTTAAATAGTGTTCTTGTTCGTTTTTTCTTGATAAAAAAAGAACCAAAAAATCAAGGCCGTGAATTAATATCTAGTAGGTTGACGAAACACTGCGCTACACAAAGAAAACTCGCAAACGGGGTTTACCGTTTTTTTGAAATAAAAAAACGGACCCCTGGGCTCAGACAAACTTTGCGCTTAACGCTACGTTTATTCGAACCTACACGATATTTATTCAATGCCGGGATCTACACTGGTGATTTAATGGAATTTGTTGGGTTTATGGATGTTTTCTCCTGATGACTGTAGGATGTAATTGGTGATTTGTCATTATTGTTTTACTTGGGGGTTTGCTGATGTTCTTGTTCGTTTTTTCTTGATAAAAAAGAACCAAAAAATCAAGGCCGTGAATTAATATCTAGTAGGTTGACGAAATTCAGAACTTTTACGGGCTTCTTTATTGGGAATTAAAGACTAAACCACTCTTTATTAGATAATGAAAGTAAATCAATAGAAGTAATCTAAGTCCCTAGAATATACCATAATTCACCATCACCTTCTTCGGTTCCGCACCTTGAATGTCTTGCGAACTATATTCTTTCTTATGAAGAAGACGATCTCATCCTTATAAGACTTATAGAGGTAGTAAAAGATTACGTGCGATAGGATCCATACGAAAAACAATCTGAACCAGGACCACGAATCCGCATCCATTACCAGGTTTAAGATCAAAATTGAACATCCTAAGAATAGCAACAAAAGATGGATATAATTGATTTTGGAGAACACCACTAGAGACGTCTGTACTAATGACAGGGGTTCAATATATATAGTAATAGAAAAAAATCTTTTGGAAGAGAAGCGTAATACCAAATCTGCCAACCCGCTGATTTTCATGTCATGAGTAGTGATGAGATAAACGTGTTCTTCAGTCTTGGTGCAATGGAAAGCAGGATCAACAGCAGGGTTTTTAATCAAATCCTCAAAGACAAGAATCAATTCGCTCATTTTGCAATGAAAGACATATTCCTTTTTCAAAATGAGATACCATAACCAGTCATAAGATAAAGTTAGTAAAATAATTCAGACTAACTTCATTTAACAAGAAGTAAAAGATTATACCACACTTACATTCACACAGTTCATTCCTTTCATTCCTCTTTCAAGTTCAAATGAAACTTTATCCCCTTCGGATATTTCGTCTTTACAATTATTGATATGCACAAAATACTTTTCGCCAGATAACTCTTCTTTGATAAAACCATAGCCTTTCTGGTCATTATAGAATTCTACTCTTCCCTTCTTAATCGGATCATCAAAGGTTTCTTCCTTCTTAGGAATACCAATCACAATGTCTTCAGCCTCTACCTCTACAATCTCTGATGGATCTGGCGGAGTATCAACGATTTGACCTAGTTCATTAACATATGAAATCATGCTATCAAAACCCAGTCCCTTGGTATTATTATCTTTACGCTGCTGTTTTTTCAGCATTTTTTCTTTACGTTTCTTTAACCTTTTCTTTTCTTTTTCTTTTTTGTTAAATGTCTCTTGTGATCTTCCCATTCTATTGTACTGAACTTTATTGTGTGATTATTCTTATATAATTTTACACAAAGATAAGTTTTCTTATTGGATTTATCGAATAAGATAGCTGTCCATATTACCAATACAACCTGATTTTGGGGAAATGTAAAAATTAATACCCCAGAAAGTTCGAGTTCCTACTTCTTTACAGCGCGCTCATATTGACAACAACCTGGAAGATTACCATACGTTTCATCCGTAGATTGGTATTCATCGGTATCGTATCCCACTTCGGCTATCTTCTTTTTTATAGCATCTAATGAAGTTTTGCCATTGTTAAATATCACTTCGATAATTTTTGAATCCTTGTCCCACTCAGCCTTTTTGACCCCTTTGATGGACATTACCGCAGTCTCGATAGTCTCTTTACACATGTTACAGTTGCCGTAGACTTTGAACGTCTCTGACACAATAATTCCTTTTTCATTTAGATTTGCTGTGGGGCGAGATGCGTTTGCCTGGACAATATTGGTTCCTAATATCATTGAGAGCATCATGGATATACTTAGAAGTAGTGTTTTCATATTAAAATATTTTTTTTAATTAATTCTTTATTTTCAGCAAACAAAAATACAACAATCATTCCAAAGTAAGCTTATCCTAGAATCATAATACCACCGTTCATCAAAAAAAGCCATCAAATACAATTAAACTAAAAAATATCCTCTACTTTCGTTGAAAGCGAATATTACAAATCGAATCATGAGACTATCCTATATAACTGTTATATTACTGACCAGTACTATTATTTCTTGCCAAGATGGTGGGGTGAAAAACAACAATAACACTGATCCTAAAATTGAGAAAAACATGACCAAAAGCGACAACATAATTTTACAAGAATGGGATACGCCATTCGGCATACCGCCCTTTGACAAAATAAAAAGCAAGGACTACCAACCAGCCTTTGAAGAAGCTATGGCGGCTCATAATGCTGAAATAAAAGCGATCACCAGTAATAGCGCTGCACCAACATTTGAAAACACCATTGAAGCTTTGGAAGCTTGTGGACAAAAATTGAATACAGTATCCAACCTGTTTTTTGCTGTAAATGGAGCCAATACGGATGATGTGCTGAAGGCTACATTTAAAGACATTGCTCCTAAACTATCCTCTCATGGAGATGACATACTTCTGAATCCAGAATTATTTTCTAAAATCAAGGCGGTATATGATCAAAAAGACAATTTGAAATTGGGCAAAGTAGAAGCTTTTCTACTGGAGGAGACCTATAAGGAATTTGTCGCTCAAGGGGCGAACTTAGATGACAACAACAAGACTAGACTCAAAGAGATCAACCAAGAGATGGCGTCATTGAAGCAACAATTTGGCGAGAACCTGTTAAACGAAACCAACGACTTCGAACTTCATATTGAAGACAAATCGGAATTGGATGGACTTCCTGAAAGTCTGATTGCAGGAGCTGCAGCTGAGGCAAAAAAACGAGGACATAAAGATGGCTGGACCTTCACCCTCAACCGTCCGAGTATCAACCCTTTCTTACAATCTTCTACGAACAGACCGTTACGAAAAAAAATGTTTGACGCCTATGCGATGCGTGGAGATAACGACAACCAAAGTGACAATAAATCCCTTATAGCATCCTTGGTCAACTTACGACTAGAGAAAGCCAAACTACTGGGATACAACACCTATGCGGACTACAGTTTGAAAGACGCCATGGCCAACAACCCTACTAACGTATATAAACTGATGGATCAATTGTGGACTCCTGCTTTAGCTATGGCAAAAAGAGATCGAGATTCTTTTGCCAAAATGATGAAGGCGGATGGTGTAGAAGGTGATTTTGAAGGTAGTGACTGGAGGTACTATGTCGCCAAAGAACGGTTAGCAAAGTATAATTTTGACGAGGAAGAAACGAGACCCTATTTTGAATTTACCGCAGTACAAGAGGGTGTATTTCAATTAGCCAACAAACTATTTGGACTCACCTTCAAACCCATGCCTGATGCGCCAAAATGGCACGAGGATCAGATGGTATATGAAGTGCTAGAAGCTGACGGCAAACATCTGGGAGTGATATACATGGATTTTTTCACTCGTGAATCGAAAAATGGTGGCGCATGGATGAATGAATTAAGAATGCAATCAAACAGAGGGGAATTCATCACTCCGATTGTAACCAATAACTTCAACTTTCCACCTCCTACCGAGGACACCCCTTCCCTATTATCCTTTGGTGAAGCACAGACCTTATTTCATGAATTCGGACATGCATTACACGGTTTATTCTCCAATGTGAAATATGGCTCTATGTCGGGAACGAATGTCCCTAGAGACTTTGTAGAATTCCCATCACAAGTTATGGAGAATTGGATGAGCGAGCCTAAGGTATTAAAGCTATATGCCAAACACTATAAGACTGGCGAAATCATACCCGATGAGATGATAGCGAAGATGAATAAGGCCAATAACTTTGATGAAGGATTCAGACAAGTAGAGTATATGGCTGCTGCCTACCTAGATATGAACTGGCATTCTATCAGTGAAGAGAACAAATTGGATGTGCGAACATTTGAAAAAAATGCAATGGACAAAATTGGATTAATCTCAGAAATTGTTCCAAGATATCGCAGTGGTTATTTCTCTCATATATTTGATGGCGGATATTCTGCAGGCTATTACAGCTACCTTTGGTCTCAAGTATTGGATGCTGACACGTTTAATGAATTTAAGAAAACAGGGGATGTATATGATCCTACTTTGGCAAAAAAATTCAGAGAAATGTTGGCTTCGGGAGGCTCCAAAACGGGAGAAGCTTTGTACAAAGATTTTATGGGACGGGAACCTAATATAGATCCGTTAGTGAAAAAACTGGGATTTTAATTCTATCGTTATTCTTTATATTTAAGGAGTGCTTTGACTAGCAATGCCCATCCGACTATCAATGCCAGTCCACCCAGTGGCGTAACTGGACCCATTACCCGTATGAGGCTCGGCATGTCAAGGATTTTACCTAGATGGAGCAAGTATATGCTAAATGAAAAAAGTATAATCCCCAGTTTAAAAGCTCCCAATATCCATTTTCGTTCACCGATAAAAGAAAAAGAGTGTTGCGCAATAACTAATATTGCCAGTGCGTGGATCATTTGATATCGCACGCCAGTCTTATAACTAGCTAATTGTTCGAGCGTCAAGTATTCCTTCAACTTATGTGCTCCGAATGCTCCTAACACCACCGCAACTAGCATCATGATAGCTGCGAAAATCAGATCATTTCTTTTCATCTTCAAGTATTTTAAGGTAGTCGTCTAGCAGGGAAGTAACTTCGTAATGACTGGAGTCAAAATTTTCCGGAAACTCTAAACTTCCCGATTGCTTATCTTCATAAATTCTCAATAAGCCTTCCTTCATCTTTCCAGGGGTCATGGCATATCCAATATGAAACTGTTCTACTTCTCGACCTGCATCACCGGGCAAAGAGAATACGGCTACTTTCCTTTTCATTGCGATATATTCAAAGTACTTGGTGCTTTTGGAATAAGTCATGTCATCCGTTAAGAATAATAAACACACATCAGATTCATAAATATTCTTGTAAACCTCCTCAATAGTAACCATCCCATGATGAAACAACGTGTTTTTCAGCTCCGTATCCTCAAAGAATGGACTATACGAACTGTTATCTCTTCCATAAAAATCAAACTGGAGTTCTTTAAACACCTGTGGATGACTTATTTTCAACTCTTTAAGCTCATCAACAAACGATTTGAAAATATGCGATGCTTTATCGTAAAGTGACCCGGTAAGAACAAATCGAATTTTATTGGATTCACTTTTTTCAGGGAAAGATAATTTCGAGAAATCTTCGTTATCATACCCATTGGCAATGGTATGAAATTTAGTTTTGCCCAATGATCGGTTTTTAAAATACTCGGTAGTCGCATCATAAACTGTAACGACATGGTCAAATTTACTGACTACTTCCTGCTCAAAGCTAAGTACGTCATCCAGCCTCTTCTTGGTTAAGACTTCAATCCCATAACCCGTTTTATTATTGGCCCAGGGGTCTCGAATATCCGCAACGAAGGTAGCTTGGGGGAACTCAGGCATAAGCTTGGTCATGTAGTACAAGTACTGAAATGGGGCTCCAGTTGCCAAAACGGTATCATACCCTTCATTCAACTTCTGTCTTAAGACACCGAACATCTCCTCTTGCCAGTAGAAGGATCGGTCGTAGTAGTTGCCGGTGATATCTTTTTTGAGCTTGTACAAATTCCATCTGTATCGTAGTTTATCCAAGATATTTTCTGGATACTTGAACATATCTGGATAGGTATTGTCAAGGTAGTGGATCTTCCCCTTATCTTTCAACTCCTGTACATCCGCCATCCACGGACTGCTCTCTGTAGCACCTATATTGGAGGCTAGCACACATACATCGTGTCCCTTACGATCTAGGTATTTTGCAAATTTTGCCCAACGCCTACCTCCTATTGACTTGGACGGAGGAAAGGTAAAACTAATGACTATGATTCTCTTCAAGACTAACGAATTTTGGCGAAGGTACATTGACCTAGGCAATTATTCAAGAATTATTGCGAGTAGAATAAGGGGCTTTCATAATCATTAGGCTTGCCACCACGATAGACTAGAACTTCATATACAATCCGAACAGTACGTTATAGTCTATCCCCGACTGTTGGAGTTTGAATTCCTTGGCATTTGTATTTCCATGTATATCCTTAGATTTCAAGACAAACAGCTCACTACTCTCATGATAAATGGCATCCACTTTACCTTGAATTCCCAATTGGTAATCCTTGTTCTCTACGAAGTCATAATTCAAAGACAAACTTGGATAAACCACCGTGCTCCTTTGTCTTTGTTTTTTGCCAAAAAGCCAATATTCTATAGCGTAGTTATCTTCTTTCAACTCATATACAGATTTAAAATTAGCCTGCGTAAAGTATTCTGCCCCTCCAACATAAATTCTGGGCTCAATACTGAGGCTATTAATCTCAATGGTTTTGGAAATATAAGCCGTAAAACCATGATAATTCATTTTCAAATAATTATCGTTATTATAAACCGTGTATTTCTCATACAGCTCACTAATATCCAGGTCTGGATAAAGAGATTCGAGCCTAATATCCTCTACATAATATCGTCTTAAGCTTTCACCATAGTTGATCCCGATATTCCAATTACGATATACTTCTCTTTGAAACTCAATCTGAATAACACGACCATCTTGCCAATAGCCCATGGCATTTTCCACTTTCTTATCCCCTACCGCAAACCCAGCACTCAGGAACACCTTCCAAGGTTTATGAGTCGAATTGCTTAATTGCGAATCCTCTGAATCGTTAGTATTTAAAGAATCTGTGACCACATCTTGAGCTCCTAACAAACTCCCCGTTAGCAATAATACTATAGTTAAATAAAATCGAATCATAGGGCAAGTGTAATGGTTTCTGTAGTATCTCGATACATTTCTCCGCTGACCGTTTCAATTTCTATTATAAATTGGTGCTCCAGTTCCTCTTCGGGAAGCTCAAAAAGGTAATAAATATTTCTTCCGGTGATATTCAGATCCGTAGATTCATTAAATTCAGCGTAGTTAAAATGACTAAAAAAGTCGGTAATATCGGAACCTCCTGGATAATCAACACCAAAAGATGCGGTACTTTTAAATTTAACTGAGGATATATCATCCAGCAACACCAAATTCTCCACACACGACAAGGCATAGGCGCTCGGAATAAAATTCCAGCTCGGAGAAGAGAAATTTAAGTCGCCCACAATATCATACGGGAATACCACTCCCAGTCCAAAAGCATTGGCGGGCACAGAATTACCTGAAACAGTGACCATACTACCATCTTCTTTTCTCAGCAATTCTAAGTTCACATCACTTATGCGTATATTGTTGGTTACCGGATCACATTTGGGTGGACAGGCGCTAAGCACAAACATCAATACGGCTAGCATCAATGTGAAAAATATTTGTTTTAAATTCATAGTTCTTTACTGTTCTAATCGCATCAAATATAAGTGCTTTTCTTTAAAAAAAATATTCAAACCATACTGCTGTTGCATTCTCAATAGAATGACACAAACCATTTCACCTCAAAAGCAAAACAATTCACCTACCGAATGGATGTCATATCACCATTTGTATGAGTTGTGATTTTGCTACTGTTTCAATCCATTCTGTATCGGGATCAGAGTCTTTAGTGATTCCACCTCCGACATACATTCTCACCATTCCCTTATAATACCGAGCACATCGTATATTTACAAATAGCGCAGTATCGCCCAGCACATCAATAACACCGAGGTATCCGGCATAGAGTGCTCTGCTATTCAATTCTGTATCACGAATCATTTCCTCTGCCACCTCCAACGGCTGTCCGCCTACTGCTGGTGTAGGGTGCAACGTTTCCGTTAATCTTAAAACATCCGCCAATGATGGATGGTTAAGTTCAAAATCGAAATTGGTTTTAATATGACACACATTGGAAGCCTGACTTAAATATGGATCTGAAGTCAATAGGTTCATCGCTCCTGCCGACACCAATTTTGCCTTGATATAATCACTTACGATCGCCTGTTCTTCCCTGTTTTTATCAGAGAACAATGCTCCCTTATCTTCCATAGCAACCGTTCCTGCTAGAGAAACTGTTCGATACATCTCTTTTTCTTTACTCAATAATGTCTCTGGTGACGCTCCTAACCACACCTCCCCCTTGCCCACATGAAGCATATATCGGAACGCATCACTACTACCTTGGGACAATTTTTCAAATATCTCTACTGGGGATTTATCGGTAGCTTGCGTAATGGTTCTTGAGTAAACCACTTTTTCTGCATTTCCACTTTTTATCTTATCCATGATACCTTCTATGGCATCCACGTAATCCTTCTTACCAATATCATTGGATTCCATCTTTGCAGAATCGGTTTTGCACACTACATCTGGCAGCAATTGGAACTTCTGCCACAAGAACCCCTCTATACTCCCAGCGTAACTGGCACGTATAAACTTCGGTGCGATGGTTCTATCAAACGGTCTGAACACAAACCCAGGCTCATCCTTGTCCAAATTCTCCGCTGTTAAGGACACCTGGTCATTGCTATGTACAATAACCATGGGACGCTTGTTTGGCAAGATATAGATACAGAAAGGTAGGTCTTTTCTTATCAGCAACTCATAGATATCCTGTATTGCAGACATTATTTGTTTGCTTTTCGAAATGGTCGAATAATAATTTCATTTACCACCGCATCATCATCCGTTTCTAGGGCAAATTTTATTTGCTTGGCTATCGTTTTTACATCCATAGCAGTATCAAAGTACTCCTTATAACTTTCGTGTAGTTTCTTATTGGTGGTAATGTTAATGAAATTCGTATTAATGGCACCTGGTGAAATGGTGGTAACCTTTACCTCTCCCATCAACTCTACTCTTATACTTTCTGATATTGCAAATACGGCATGTTTGGTAGCGGAATATACTCCTGAATTGGGAAAAACGTGATGCGATGCGATAGAACCTATGTTAATCACATGTCCACGATTCTTCTTAAGTTCATCCAACGAGAAATGTATGTAGTTAAGAAGCCCCTTTATATTGGTATCAATCATCTCATTCCACTCGTTAAGTTTACCATCAATAATTCTATCAAAATATCCTAACCCAGCATTATTTATCAATACATCCAAACTACCGAACTTTGCTATGGTAGCTGCTATAATCTCCTTCACTGAATCCACGTCACGCACGTCTCCCTGTTTCACCAATACTTCACCGGGTAATTTCGATGCATAGTCATTGATCTTTTCGACATTCCTAGATACCAATACTAGGTTGTAATCATCTCCTGAGAGTAGCTGGGCAGTAGCGCTTCCGATACCACTGCTAGCTCCAGTTATTAAAATTGTTTTCATACGGTAAATATACTACAAAGGATGGTCACAAAACTATGATTTTTTCAAATATGGTTTGGCTTCAAATTGCTTTGTATATTCGTATTCGAAAATGAATAAAGAAAACAGATCCTATCATATACTACTACACGTCACGATTCTCATATTCGGACTTACTGGAGTTTTGGGGAAACTAATAAATCTCAGTGCCGAAGTCATTGTATGGTATCGTGTAGCCATTGGCTTCCTCGGGATACTGCTATACATGATCTACACCAGGTCAAGTTTTCGAATTACCACAAAGGATCTTTTCACCTTAAGTCTTATAGGGCTAATAATTGCTGGACATTGGATAACTTTCTTTGGCTCTATAAAGCAGTCTAATGTATCCGTAGCCCTCATAAGCATGTCCAGCAGCACCTTCTTCACCGCTTTGATAGAGCCGTTTTATTTCAAAAGAAAAATCAAGTTTTACCAATTACTATTGGGTGTCATCATCATTTTTGCTATTTCATTAATTTTCGCCATTGATTTAGAATATAAATTAGGCATTTTACTGGGGTTAATTTCCGCCTTCTTGGCTTCATTATTTACGGTGCTTAATGGTCAATTGGTTCAGCGAATGGATGCCAGTCCGATCAGTTTGTATCAAATGGGATCTGCATTTGTATTTGTCAGTCTGTATTTATTGTTCATTCACACCGGGATTTCAGATATAGAACTGGTTTCTTCTGATGTGATTTACTTAGTTATACTGGGGCTTGTATGTACTAGTTTTGCTTTTGTAGCATCGGTAGCGGTAATGAAAAAGATATCCCCGTTCACGGTGAGCATGTCCGTAAACCTCGAGCCTATATACACCATCGTATTGGCGATAATTATCTGGCCTGAGTCGGAGATAATGCCTCCTAGATTCTATTTTTCAGTAATTATAATTTTGATTTCAATTTTCATCAATTCATACCTCAGTGGTAGAACGAGTAATAACAATGTCACTTTAATAGATTAGAAAAAACTCTGATCGAAAAATTACAGAATAGTTCTACAGTTTATTGGCTTGCGCTATTAGTTCTGCGAGATCATAAACTTTCACTTCTTGCTCTTTTTCTTTAATCTTAACCCCATCGGTCATCATGGTATTACAGAATGGGCATCCCGTGGCAATCACTTCTGCACCTGTCTCTAAAGCATCTTCAGCACGTTCAACATTAATCTCTTTATTGCCTTTTTCAGCCTCTTTGAACATCTGTGCGCCACCTGCACCACAACATAGCCCGTCCGACTTACAGCGTTTCATCTCAGTCAGATCCACATCTAACGCTCTCAACAAATCTCGTGGTGCTTCGTACACACCATTAGCACGTCCAAGATAACATGGGTCATGAAAGGTAATCTTTTTTCCTTTAAACTCACCACCATCTGCTACTTTCAAACGTCCATCTTTGATCAGTTTATTAATAAACTGGGTATGGTGCATCACTTCATATACGCCACCTAATTCAGGATATTCATTATTGAACATATTAAAACAATGTGGGCAAGTAGTCACGATACTTTTGATACCGTATCCATTCAACACTTGTATGTTGCTGAAAGCTTGCATTTGAAATAGGAATTCATTTCCTGCTCGCTTGGCAGGATCGCCAGTACAAGACTCTTCATTACCCAAGATAGCAAATGACACTTCGCAATGGTTGAGTATTTTCGCCATGGCAACGGTGATTTTTTTTGCTCGATCATCAAAACTACCTGCGCAACCCACCCAGAAAAGCACATCTGGTGTTTCTCCTGCGGCAGCCATTTCGGCCATTGTTCTTACATTCATATTGTATCTATATTAGCACTATGCAACATCATTCTTCCATTTATCTCTATCTGATGGACTGAAGGCCCATGGCGCTCCATTATTCTCTATATTATTGAACATACTGGTAATGGATTCCGGTGATTTGGATTCTTCCATAATTAAGTTTCTTCTTAATCCTATAATGATATCCAGCGGATTGATCATTATCGGACATATATCTACGCACGCATTACATGAGGTGCAAGCCCATATCTCTTCTTCAGAAATAAAATCTCTTAACAGTGATTTACCATCTTTACCATCCGCTTCATTTTTCAATCTATAGTCTCCTAACTCCTGTGCTCTATCACGGGTATCCATCATTATCTTACGTGGCGACAACAATTTACCGGTCTGATTGGCTGGACATACACTCGTACACCTTCCACACTCGGTACAGGTAAACGCGGCCATTACTTGTGTCCAGGAAAGATCTGTGACGTCTTTTACCCCAAAAGTTTCTGGTTCGGCAGGCGTATCCGTTGCTACTGGTGTAGCATACGGATCAATAGTGGGATCCATCATCATCTCCACTTCTTTTTTTACACTTTGGAGGTTATCCAGGGAGCCTAAATTGGTGAGCCTAGCATACCATGTATTCGGAAATGCCAAGAATATATGCAAGTGTTTGGAATAGGTCACATAGATGGCAAAAACGAGAATTCCAATGATGTGAAACCACCAAGCAAATCGTTCCATAAATATGAGTGTGCCTTCACTAAAGTTCTTGAAGAAAGGAATAAGGAAACTACTTATAGGATACGCTCCTGCTTGCACGTAATGCTCCGACCCCATAGACTGTAGCACTTGATCCATTGCATTCATTTTCAAGAATGCTCCCATCAAGAATATTTCAAAAATCAGGATGATATTTGCATCATTTTTGGGCCATCCTTTCATTTCTGGAGACCAGAATCGTTTAATTTTAACAACATTTCTACGAACAAGGAAGATAACACATGCCGTAAACACTAAGAATGCTAATATCTCAAAAGAACCGATAAGAAAGTTATAGAATCCACCCATGAAGGCAAATATTCTATGGGTACCGAATATACCATCGATAATAATCTCCAGTACTTCTATATTGATAATGATAAACCCAGCATAAACGATAATATGTAAGATGCCCGCAATCGGTCTTCGTACCATCTTCGATTGTCCCATGGCAACTCTAGCCATATTTCTCCACCGTTCATCTTTTCGATCTACCGTTACATTGTCTTTACCTATATTAATGTAATACCTTATCAGGGATATTCTTTTTACAAACAAGTAGCCAGCGATAGCCAGAATCAAAAGAAAGACAATTGAAGAAATACTCATAATCTAGTCTTTAATGGGTTTACTTAACAATTTTTGTAATCGTTCAGATTCTTTTTTTGTTAATTTCAGTTGCTTTTCTTTTTTACCAAAAACAGAGAAGTGAACATATCGTTTTGGATTGGCTTTCATATCTTCGAGAAGATTTGCCAACTGATCCGTAGAGTTAACCAAAGAGTTGTGCAGGCTGTCATTATTCAACAACATAGACATGGTGCCATTACCTTTATTGATCTTGTCCATAATTTCAGCGACATTCGTAACTGCATCACCAGCATTTTGCACTACTTCAGCCAAGTTTGACTTTGCCAAACTATCGGATATCTGAGAGAAATTCTGAATAATACTACTTAGACTACCACTATTATCTGCAAATGCATCGGTAATGGTTTGTAAATTAGTGAATATCGTACTCAATTTATCTCTTTCTGATGCCATCAGCCCATCCAATTTATAAGCACTATTCTCCAATGCTTTAAGCCCCTTACTCATACTTGCAAAACCTTCGGTAAGGTGTGGTCGTGCATCTTCATCCAGTATGGAGCGAGTAAGTTCTAGCAAGGAGTCCACGGAGCTAATCAGCTCCAAGGCTTTCGCTTTTATTGGTTCTATCTCATCATATACAGCCTGGGTGAATCCTTGTGCGACATGCACTTGCAAGGTATCTCCACTTTCGGCCAACTGATTACTCTCACCTGGGAGAATCACGATAGACACTTCCCCCATCAGGGTACTTTCGATCATCGCTTTGGAATCTTTGGAGAACGAGAATTTATTATTGTCGATAACAAAAGTTACGGCAATTTTTCGCGGATTGTTTTCTGCAAAGCTTATTTCACGTACTTGACCTATTTTCATCCCGCTATATACTACGGGGTTTGATGTTTTCAGCCCCTCTACCTTATCATAGATTCCGTAATAGACCCTGCTGCTGCTAAAGAGATGATTTCCTTTTAAGAAGTTGATTCCCAGCACCAATAACAGTACTGACCCTACTAATAACATTCCGATTCTTGCTTCTTTTGACATTCAATAATATATAAGCGTAAATATATTGATTAGATATACTGCTCTTGCAAAAGTACAATTTGATTTATTAATACGAGTAAGGGCAAAACTTTTATTCGGCACAACTTATCATTTGCAAGAGAGCTATTGATGCCGAAAAACCTCTTACAAGCTCAATCTCAGACCCTCATACAGGATGCAATAAAGATAGAGAACTTTTTGTACGCGACTCATTAAATGCTTTTTTGGTAAAAAGAACCAATCAACCTAGTCAAAACGGCTATGAATCACTTTAAAAGCTCTGACATTCAACAAACAGGGTGAAATCCAACTCAATGGAGTGATAAAGAACTGGTTAAGTTTGATGAATTTATTTTTAAGAAGAAAAGATATCGAACAAACATCAATCATCGAATGACGTTTCAATTTAATGTAAAGGTTGTCTTTCTGCACATTATAATTCAAAGACTTTAAGGCACTATTCTTCCTGCTTCATGATAAAGTGTTCGAATTCGACCACTTTAAAATTTGGAATATTAATTGGCTTCCAAAGACCTTAAAATTCAACAGTACTAATATTTACAAACCAATTTTCAACTACATCTTATGGTTTGTTTATGTATTATAATGTGGGTAATTTCAGCCAAGGAAATGCCGCCTCCATTCTGCTTGCAAAAGGCTGATATAAAATGAAATATCAACTAGTAGTGTGGTTGTTTTTTTGATCATTGTAGCGTCTAATTTTGGGATATTAATTAATGAACTACTTGGTTTTTAATTGTACCGAATTCGGTGTAATTAAAAACAGGAGTGCATATGACTTCCTATTCTCCTAAATATTCAATGGTATTATTTAAACGCCACCACTTTATTATGACAACATCTTGTAATTGACTTTTAGCCATATCTGTAAGTGAAATATAATCTGATTTGGTGCTACAACAGACTAGCAGTCCAATACACCAGAAACTTAGTGCAACATAGCATCGGCAAGGTCAATTCTCTTGCCACCTTTAAATGCTACGATAAATGCCCCTGGATAAGCGTTCTCCTTAACCTTTTTCATTTTGGATTTTGCTTTTTTGTAACTGGATTCTTTTCCATAGGTGTATTTATATAATCCGCCACTATGGTACTCTTCCACCCCATCAAGGCCATTAAAGTTTGCTGGTGATGTCGCGAGTTGTTTTGAGGAGGTAGCTATTTGCACTTTGAAGTACACAGGAGTATCCTCACTGGGCTCAAACGCTATCGGACTTATTTCTTCGGGTTCTGGCTTCACTTCCTCTTTCGGTTTTGGCTTCACCACTACGGGCTGATCAGAGACGTCTTTCTCAATATTCTTTTTGTATTTACCGAAAGCACTGGCAATGGCATTGGACATTTTTTTCTGTCCAGAGGCGGATCTCAAGAAATCCTCTTCTTCTTCATTGGTAGTAAAACCTAATTCTATCAGCACGCTGGGCATAGTAGTAAAAGAGATTACCCAATATGGTGCTTGCCTAACACCACGATCTTTTCTCTCCACAGCAGTTCTGATTTCATCTTGTACGAGCTGAGCAAAGGACAAACTTTGCTCCACATGGGCATTTTGTCGCAAACTCATTTCGATGTAACTCTCCGGAGAATATGGATCAAATCCGGAATAATTCTTTTTATAATCTTTCTCTTTTAGCATGGTCGCATTCTCCCGTTGTGCGAGCTTCAAATTTGCTTCTGTCTTGGCGGGGCCTATCACATAAGTACTGAAGCCTTTCGCTTTTTCATTTCCTACCGCATCACAGTGGATGGAGATAAAAAGATCCACACCATTCTTATTTGCCAATGCGGTACGCTCATGCAACTCTAAGAACACATCTGTCGTTCGGGTATAAATAACTTCTACATCTGGATAATCTTCTTCGATCTTTTCCCCAACTTTTATTGCCATTTCTAGTGCCAAGTCCTTTTCCGTTTTGTCATATCTTTTTGTACATAAGTTTCCGGGATCGTGACCACCATGACCGGCATCAATCATTACCTTTCTAACTTTTTTTGAAGTCTCTGCGTCATTGTTACTTTTACGATCAAACACAAAACTTGATGCTAGTATTAAAACAACAAAAAGACTGAGAAAAAAAGACTTATTCACAATGGCAAGATATTTGATATTATACTGAAAGTTTTTCCTGATCATTTTTTTTTAATTTTAGCAAAAAATACCAAACGTTATTCTCCTCAAAAATAAACATATTGATATCAAAAATTTCTTTTTGAATTTTTCTTTTATCCTCTGGTCACTGTTGATACTTAATCCTGCCACTCTCTTTGCTCAGAATGACAGTTTGATCACCATACAAGATTCCACTATTACTATTCAAGATTCCACTATTATGGTGACGGACACCACAACGTTGATTAATGACAGTCTCCATGTCTCTACTACAAAAAGCAGTCCAATTGATGAAGTCATCCAATATCCTGCCGCAGACTCGACTGTTTACGACATTAAAAACCAAGTGGTGAAGATGTATAACAAAGCCAAAGTTACTTATGACAATATAACGTTGGAGGCTGATTTTATTGCATTTGATTTTCAAAAGAACGAAGTATTGGCGTACGGACAATTGGATAGTATGGACAATCCATTGGGCAAACCTTTATTTACGGAAGGCAGTCAATCATTCAATTGCGATACGATACGCTATAACTTTGAGAGTAAAAAAGGATTGATCAGTTCGGTAAAAACTAGCGACAATGAGAGCTACGTGCATGCGGAGAAATCAAAACGACATAGCAATGAACAGATTCATAATCTATGGGGGAAATATACGACTTGCAGTCTTGACAATCCACACTATTACTTCCGATTCAAAAAAATGATTGTCATCCCCGACAAAAAAATAGTTACTGGCCCAGTATTCATGAAAGTTCGAAAGATACCAACTCCGCTTGCTTTACCATTTGGCTTCTTTCCTAATTCGAACAAACAGAAAGCGGGACTAATCATACCTAGTTATGGAGAAAGTGGATCGCTAGGTTTCTATTTGTTGGGTGGCGGTTATTACCAGCCTTTAGGGGAACACTTTGACACCAAGATTACCGGTGACATATATTCCAGAGGGAGCTGGGGTTTGTCAAATAACACGCGATATGTGAAAAAATACAAATTCTCTGGCGGGCTTACGTTGACCATGAATTCTACAAAAACGGGAGATGCCGAGTTGGATAATGACGCCAGGACCAACACTTTCAAGGTATCTTGGAATCACCGGCAAAGTGGAAAAGCCAGCGTTGACAGGACTTTTAGTGCCAGAGTCAACCTAGGATCTATAAAAAAAGACAGAAACAACTTTGCTTCCTCTAGCCAAAACTATATTCAAAACAACTCTAATTCCACCATTTCCTATTCTAAAGCATGGAAGAAAGCCCAGTTATCCAGTACGCTAAAACATAGTCAGAACAGCCAATCTGGGTTTTACAATTTCACCTTACCGAGTATTAGCTTCTCTGTAAATCGATTTTTCTTACCGACAAAATTCCTTCACAAGAATAAGGTTGGCAATAAATGGTACGACAAGATAGCGGTCAACTATTCTAGTGACCTTAACAACAAACTGACTAACCTTACGGAATCTGACTTGCGCCTTAATAAGCTGAACGAACTAAGCGACAACTTCACTAACGGCATCAAGCATACGGTAAGTACCAGCACTTCACTGAAATTGGGGCCATTCAGCATTAACCCTAGTATGAGTTACAACCAACGATGGCATTTTAAGCGTAATGAAAAAGAGTTCAATGCCGACAGCCTTACTTTTGATGACAATATGGTGGATGGTTTCTGGCTAACGGACGACATACGGTTCGCGGCAAACATGACCTCTAAAATATATGGTAAATTTCAATTCAAAGGGGAGCGCCTTAAAGCCATACGTCATGTCATGACACCATCCGTGGGTTTTAGCTACCGACCGGAGCGTGACTACAATGCTGACGGGTTCAGTCAAGACACTTTGGACTTCCAAGAATACAACCCCTATACACTCAGTTCATTCAATCAATCCAATAATATTGAGAATGGATCTGTAACCATGTCGCTATTAAACAATCTAGAGATGAAGATAAGAGATCGAAAAGATACGACTGGAACGGGCACTAAAAAGGTGAGCATCTTAGACTATGTAAGTGTTGCTACGAGCTACAATCTGCTTGCTGACTCACTCAACCTTGCTGACATAAGCCTTAATGCCCGTACGAGGTTATCAAAAAGCATTGACATAAGCTACAACTCATCCTACAATCCTTATGAAAGAATAAGTGCCAACGCAAAACGAAATGTATATCTATGGGAGAACGGCAAACTTCCTGTGTTGAACAATAATTCGTTATCCATCAACTTTAGATTTAATGGCGGTGGAAAGAAAAAACCACTCGCTACTCCGAAGACTGGAGACCCGCAAGAATTAGAGGAGATAGAAAATAATCGAAAGTTTTTCGTTGACTTTAATGTTCCTTGGTCGTTCACGGCATCTTATACCTACAGCAGTAGAAATGACTATTCTCCAGAAGATGGATACGACTTAGTACGAACGGGGCAAAACGTAATCTCTAGTGGTGATGTTCGATTATTTGAAAAATGGAAACTGGGATATAGTGGCGCTTACAATTTTGAGGTGGACATGATTACTGCGCTAAGTTTAAATCTGCATTGGGATCTACACTGCTGGGAACTGGTGACTTCTTATGTACCTATTGGCTCTAGAAGAAATTATAACATTCGCCTGAATGTTAAAGCTTCAATACTCCAAGATCTTAAACTCCAGAAAAGAGGCGACCTAGATGAAAATGGATTTATCTTTTAATGGATTAAACCATAAAGGCGCCAAAGGTTCTTGAGTGATTCATAATCTTAGTAATGTAATGGCGTACAGAGAATGGACGGATTCGTATGCTGAGCATAGTTAAACTGGATCACTTGGCGCAGTCGAAAACAAGTCGTTAAGCAGGCAGAACATATATATACCCCTGCCGAAGCGCCCCTATATTTTATGATTATTTTTACCTAAAAGCATCTCGAAAAACTCAAGAATCTTTTCTCTTTCAGCTACAGGCTACAGAAATCCCTTTTCAACAAAAAGGTGGACTATGCAGTCACTTTATTCTTCTTGTCAGCTTCCAAGATATCCTCTCTAGTATAAGATTTATTAGGAATATTAATCTCTGTTCTATGTGCTAAATCACCAATAGGTTCATCGTTGAGCAACATGTCAATAAATGGTTTGTAAAACTCTGGCGTGGTGCTTTTATCTCTTAGTTTTTTAAAGAAATCCTTATCGACAATCTCCATACGTTGAATTACTGCAAACACCAGTTGCATAGAATACTTATTGACAGCCGGACCTTTTGCCGCACGTGTAGGCGCGAAGTAATCATCCTCTTCAATACCATAGAACTGTCCGTCTTTCACATAAAACTGGTACTTCTTACCCTCCTCAGAGATGCCGAATTTCTCAGCCATTCCCAATGCATTGATGGTCTTACTTAAGACTTTCTTGAATGGTTTTACCAACGGATTATTCCTCAGTTTATCGGTAGCTCTCACTTTGTCTGGAGTCCAAATCAACATAGTAGAAGACAATGCCTCTGGAATAAAAACCACGTGTGGTTCCCAACTATCAATTCTTGATGGATTCCAATCTTTCTGATGAAAATGCTTGGAAATCTTCAAGTCTGCCTTGAGCGTATCTCCATCAACTGGAAACTGTTTTTCAAAAAGAAACGACTCATAACCCGAGCCAAACATTGCATAGGTCGTTAAAGTATAATTATTATGATGGTGAATACAATGTGCCGCTATCCCATCCTTTTTTTCTGGATGTGGTGGAAACATATGTATTTTAAGATTATAGTCTGCCGTTTCATGCAAATACATAAATGCAATATTGTATTCTGAGAATTCAAAATTCAAATAACCTGGGTCTTCAAAATTTCTCTTCACGATAATTTTCAGAAACTCTTTATCCGTTCCCATTTTGACCAACAAAGGTTCACAGGCTTTATGAAACGCCATTCTATCAGGTAAATTAACGTTTAAAGCTACTAATTCTTTTATATAAGGATGGTTGTCAAGTTCAGGGAAATTCATAATCTCTTTTTAATTCATTTATGTGGCGCAAATTTACGACCAATTTAGATAGAATAAAAGAGTTAATTATCTTTTATTTCACCCCACACCTTTTACCACCTACATCACTAACCATGTGTTATTTAACAGCAATATCTCATATTCAAACCTCCTCATCATACCATATAATGGTAAAATTAATAGCATAGCCATGTTGGTTATTAAGCAAATTATACCTTAGTTTGTAGTCAATTTAGAACTATTCTAGTTAACGATAGCCATGACGACAGCTGACACATTAAAAGTAAATGAAAGTGGTGTCATCCAGTCATTCAGTGACGACTCCTATACTGGCAGGTTTTTATCCTTAGGTATAGAGCCAGGGCTAGAGATAAAAGTAGAACGTATTGCCCTATTTAATGGCCCTAGAATTGTAAGTATCGATGGATTGAGGTTTGCACTTCGCGAGAATGAACTACAAATGATAGAGCTACAATGAGCCAGAACCTCTCCTTAAATATCGCTTTGGTTGGCAGTCCAAATTCAGGCAAGACGACAATATTCAACGAGCTCACTGGCTTGAAACAACACGTAGGGAATTATGACGGTGTAACCATAGACAAGAAAGTGGGTACCTTAACTTTTGAAGGTAATGAAGCTAAGATAATCGACCTGCCTGGAACTTATAGCCTCTACCCTATTGCTGAAGATGAACGGGTGGTATTGACCACGTTGTTGGATACTAAGAACACCAGCTATCCAGACTTGATAGTCTTTGTAGCCAATGCAGCCAATCTTAAGAAAGGCATGTTGCTGATGAGTCAATTGATGGATCTTAACATTCCCATTATATTTTGTCTCAACATGAAGGATCTTGCAAAGGTTCGAGGTTATGAGATTGATATTGTGAAGTTAAGAGAGAAGCTTCAGCTACCAGTAATCTTCACTAATGCTAAGAATGGAGAAGGTATTCAAGAGTTAAAGCACGAGATTTTTAGTGATTCAAACAAAGTAGGCTCTCCGTTTAGGATGAGTCCTTCAAGGATTCCATTCTGGATTCATGAGACCAAGAAGCTCACAGGGATGACTAATGATTATGCCTCTACACTAGCTTTATGCGACTATAAGAGGCTTTCGTTATTTGATAAACAAAAGCGTCAAGACATACAATCTCTACTGGAAGAAAAAAAATTCAATCCTATCGTATCTGAAGTAGAGGATAAAAAGTCTCGAATTACGGATATCAACCAACTGCTATCTGCTGTAGTCGTCAACACCAAAAGAATCGACCTTACGATCACAGACAGGATTGACATGGTACTTACACACAACTTGTATGGGACTGCCATACTCGTGTTTGTATTATTCTTAATCTTCCAAGGCGTGTTTAGCTTAGCGAGTCTTCCCATGGATCTGATAGAATCTGGGTTTGGCACACTCACTGCTTTTGTAAAAGAAATTCTACCGGACACGTGGTGGCAACGTTTATTGACTGAGGGGCTCATTACTGGCATCGGTGGCATTGTGATTTTCATTCCGCAGATAGCGATACTATTTGGTCTGGTAGCGTTACTTGAAGAGAGTGGCTATATGCCACGGGCGGTTTATCTTTCGGACAAACTGATGAGCAAGTTTGGCCTCAATGGCAGAAGCTTGGTTTCGTTCATCTCTGGCGTAGCATGTGCGGTTCCTGCTATCATGTCAGCACGTACGATCAGCAATAAAAAAGAACGGCTCATCACCATTTTTGTAACCCCATTTATCAGTTGTTCGGCACGACTACCAGTCTATATCGTATTGATCGCCTTTGTTGTTCCAGAAGACAAATCATGGGGCATATTCAACCTGCAAGGTGTGGTAATGTTTGGCTTGTATTTCCTTGGTTTCTTTGCTGCAATAGCCACTTCTTATCTTTTACACAAAATTTTCAAATCGGAAGGCAAATCCATGCTTACGCTTGAACTTCCAGCTTACCAATGGCCCTCTTATAAAAACGTACTGCTAATATTGGCGGAAAAGACAAAAATATTCGTTTTCAATGCAGGTAAAATCATCATGATTATATCATTGATATTATGGTTTCTGGTCTCTTATGGCCCGGGCGACAAGATGGATCAATTGGCTGAAGAAGCGAAGATTAGTCTTGATGCTGGAGACAAAGAGAATTACAATCAGCTGGAGGCCCAACGACTGGAGTACTCTTATGCTGGGTATTTAGGAAAAGCTATTGAACCTGCCATACGCCCCATGGGATTTGATTGGAAAATAGGGATCGCTTTGATCACATCCTTTGCTGCAAGAGAAGTATTTGTAGGCACCATGGCAACCATTTACGCTGCGGGCAGCGGTCAAGAGGACATGGAAAAAACCATAAGGGCAAGGATGCGAGATCAACGAGACTATATCACTGGAGAAAAAACCTATACGCCAGCGAGATCCTTTTCACTGCTCCTATTTTACGTATTCGCCATGCAGTGTATGAGCACCGTGGCCATCACCAAAAGAGAAACTAAATCCTGGGCGATAGCCATTGCACAATTAGTATTCATGACTGCGGTGGCGTATATGGCAAGCTTTCTCGCCTTCAATTACCTGTTCTAGGCGGCAATTACCCACCTAGTAACCTTCAAGATATTGGTTATAGGAATTCTGAGAATACCGCCTTCTTCCACGCATGGTAAGTTTCAACTTTATCTCATCAATAATTTTATCCAGATCATCCTCTGGCAGTATATTCTCCGATTTCTCATTGACATAAGCCTCCGCATTGACCTTTACCCCATCAGCAGCTTGTGGACCGTTATAGTATATAGCCCACTTATACTCATCATCATAATAGGTCTTTCGCTTTGCTTTGTAGAAATAGTAGTAACCGCCTAACTCCTTAGAATCTATCAAGTATTTACCCAATAATTCGACATCCGTACTGTCCTCTTCGAAGTCATACTCTGATACCAATTGCGAGAATGACATGAAGTCTTGGGTGAGATATTTTGAATTAAACCCATTTTCAATTTCATAATCACGCGTCTCCTGCAATATATAGCTGCTAGAATGGGTGTCACTGGACAATTTTTCCCATAATTCTGGCGAAACCGGAACCCCACTATCCTCCATCATACAAGCCAACCGTGCAAGCGTTCTTTTGTTCTTCAACCGTTCTATATCTTTAAAAAATTTCTGGACTTTTTCCTCCTTTTTATACCAAGGGGCAATAACAGCAGCGTAGTCTAGTAAATCGTAATTCAGTCTCGAAAGCTTATTTCTTAAGTTCCAACTTGCATTTTTCATGTCCTCACTACCTTCCTCACCAGCGAACTGTCTTTTGAGTTCAATTAGCGCTTCATTAATCAACCTTCTCTTATACTTCTTCATCACTCTTGGCTTTAATTTACCACTTTCAATGAGAGATGACAAAAGATTCAGGTTGTTAGACTTATACTCAGCATATGTACTCAGTTCCATGAAGTCTGGAAACAGCACTCTGGATATTTCCAAGGAGTCAAATAAAGGATAGTATATGGCATTCATCTCCGATATCTCCGATGGAATAGTAGGATAATTCACCAATAATTTACCGAGAATCTTACGAGACTCTAGCGTATTGGATCTAGACAAAGCAGTCAAGCAAGCAAGCTGATAAGTAACCGTATCTTCATTCAACATATATTCACTTTGCAAGAATGCCATCGACCGCTTAGAGTGAATCTTAGAAAGCATGGTAATCAGAGACGCCCGATCTGCCATGCCATGATCTTCAAAATGAAAATTATTAATCACAGCCATCAATTTCTCCTCATCTTCCTTACCCAAGTCAATCATATTGTAATACTCAAATGCACGAGAGATCTTTAGACTATCCGTACTATTAAGGTATTCAAAAAACAAGTCGTTTTTATTTTCAAACAAAGACCTGACTCCGACAGTATCAGGCATCAACTCAAAAGTATCAAACGTACTGGTGATAAATTCACTAGGATTCATAAGGGTATCCACGGTTGCCTTCAACAAATACATTCTACGGTTACTGAGGATGTACTTCAGCTTAATCCCTCTCGTACTCCCCGTATCAACCAATAAGGCTTCCATGACATGAAGTGAATCCTTAGTATATCTATGGATACGCTTGACCTCCATAGATTCGTTTTTGCGATAATCCCTAATATACTCATTCCAAACTGAGTCAATATTTTCCCGAAAAGCAAAAGTATTGTATCGCTCCAATGCCACCAATACCTCTTCGCCTGTCTTGGTAGAGTGAATGATTCTGTTTTTGGTGAGATATTCAAAGTCATCTTCACTCGTATCTGTAGATTTAAGATACATATTCTGCATCGACATTTGTAATTTCATCACATCAGACATCTTAGCAGTATGCGCCTTAAAACTTAGGGTAGAATCCACTAACTCTTCAAAATCATCTTTATATACGAGGTTTTCAAAAGACAAAGAGTTGAAATAATCATCACACGCTTCAATACTTTGATGGGTAAGCTTTGAGACGAAGAAGTACGATGCCCCACGAATCACCATTCTTACATGAAGATTCTTGTCCGAATTTTCAAGTGAAAAGCTTGCTTCCAAAGCTGGATACCCTAGATAATCCATATGGCGTGTCATCAGGGTGTCATATTGCGAATCCTTTATAAACGACTTTACAAATTGATTCAGTTCAAAGTCATCTTCTTCAATATAGTCTTGATCGTTATAAATGGTCTTACGCATCATATAGAAATCACCTTTGGGATCTACCGCTTGGTATTCTAATCCTGGGCCACCACTTGCCACACCATTTCTCAAGCGATAGAGCATGTTATAATAAGGCAAATCTATAGTAAATCCTCCCTCATCGGGTGACACATTAACCGTCCCAGGTTTATTGATCGGCAAATCTATGGCTATACTATTAAAAAATCGATCCCCATGATCTAAAACAAAATCTTTGCTCCCTCCCATCTTAAAGATCATCACCTCCAAAGGGGTAACGCAGATCCGGTATCGCTGGGTGTCGCCTTGGCGGGTTTTATTTACAATATTGAATCCACGATAGTTCGCTTCCGTAAACGCCTTCTTAGAAACAATATCTCCAGGGATGTTTTCATACAGCATACTATCAATCCGTTGTGTAGTATATTCTACATTTCGCGAATTGAGGGGGGCATTCATTTTAATTCTTTTCACCCAATAATACGCTCCATTGGACATATTGGGATGGAGGTAAGTAATAATACTGCCATCCGAAGGCATTGAGTAAAGCGTTCCTGGCGTCTCCACAGAGTAGAACTCTTTTCCGAAATCTTGCTTTTCATAATCAAAAGGCACTACCAAGTCATCATATTTATCTTGATATAATTTGCTTTTCCCTCCTATCCCTTTATCAATTGCTTTAACCGTATATCCCTTAGCTCTCAATAACTCTATCACGCCATAGCCTCCTGGAAGATGTGCTGCACCCACACCGGTAAACAAATTGGTGCCAGCACGCATAATAGAATCCATATTATTTGCCATACCCTTATTACGCTCCACGATCATATACTTATGGAAGTTCTTTGAAGGGTTCATCAACTGACTTACTGAGTCCACAAGATTTAAATTACCCTTACGATAGGAGTCTTGCAACACTTCTTGGGGTGAGGTATCTGTAAACAGATCATTCATTTTGCGATGATTATACTCTTCATCATCATCACTTGGCATCATGGCTTTACGAGAATACTCCATCACCTCTTTATAATTTTCTAGCGAGAATATCTCTTTGCCCATTCTCCTCCCTGTCTGAAAGATATACAAATCCAAGTAAGTATCTTCCTCAAACTCGGAGGAAAAGTTATTTGACCGATACAACAATCCGTTGATCAAATTATCATTAGAAGCTAGATAATACGCCAGTTCTCGGTTTTTCGGTGCGGGCATTTTGAATGCTTCTTTATAAAAATCCTCGGTGTAACTGTACGCACTATAGGCCTCCTGTAACAAGTCTGTTTCAGCCAAGTCTTTCATCCATGTCTCAGGATTCAACTCTAGCGCAACCATATCACAAGACTCTATAGCTTGATAAAAAGGTTTTCCTAAATGAAATGCCAGTTTCTGACTTACATGCATCGTACCGTATAGATACGAAGGCGCTTGGTTGTCATTTCCAGTAATCTCCCATAGGAGACTGTTGTAAAGGGGCTTTTCTTTGGATAAATTTTCGTCTTGAGAATATGACTTTTCGGTCAATAACAAGCTGAAAATTAGGATAAGTGATAGTCTTAAATTTAGTGTCATTCAGTGTATAATTGATGCGAATTTAAGAAATTAGCAGCCTGCAATCAAGTTTTTATTGTATTTGGCAGATATAGAGACTTTTACTGTAATAGATTCGTCCGTTTTAGGAATGAAAAGTGCTCCATTTTCCTATAAAAAATCCATCCATCAAGCGTTTACATTTTTTGAGACATCCTTTCGGAGGCGTAACCAAAGTACTTGGTATCAAAAAAACCAACCACCATCATTCCACCAACAACTTTCTAGTTACGACCATATTTTCAAATTTTATTGTCACAAAGTATATCCCTTCCTTTTCCAAATTTATAACGGTGCTGTTGGACAACGGAAATGCGTGGTAACGGTTGTTCCCCAACACATCCGAAATCATTATTTCTTCTATAATATTTTCCCCATGAATAGTAAATTTATTGCGTGCTGGGTTCGGATAGATAGCAAATTTGGTTTCATCATCCAATTCGGGCAGTTGGGTGGCGATACAATTTTCCATTAGGACATCGTACATAGGATCAAAAATACCCGACCAAGATGTTTGGGTATTGCTCATGGTTACCAGTGTAAAGCCACAATCTATGCTACGAAACATATCGGTAAGATTGGAATAATACCCATCATGCCCAATCACTTCTCCATCCTGCTGGTAGTAATGATGAATACCCAGTCCGTATCCAGCAGTCCAGCTACTATAACTACTAGGGACAAAAGTAAACATCTGTTCCAAAGACGCTGCACTTAGCAATTGACCATCAACAATTCCATTAATCAACAGGGCGAGATCCTTAGGGCATGTCACAATATTACCTGCTCCATAGGCATAGCTTAGCATCGAGGTGGTTGGTTCATCATTATAGTTAGTTAATCCATTACCGAAATTCCACCATACTCCTGCTGTGGGCTCTGTATAAGTTTCATGAGCACCAAAATACGTGTGGTGCATATTTAAGGGGTTCCAGATACGGTTTCTCAGCTCAACCTGCACCGGATTACCCGTCACTGTCTGCGCAATGAAAGCTGCGAGAAGGTAATTGCTGTTAGAATAATTAAAACTGGTTCCCGCAACAAAATCTGGCACATCACTTACGACATTTTCAAGGATAAATTCGGGGGTGAAAAAATAATTAAAATCAGAAACTATATCGCTGCCACTGCTTGAAGTTTCAAGATAATCTGCAATGCCACTGGTATGATTCAATAATTGCCTAACGGTAATGATCGGATCCAATTCAATGTCAAGGGAAATATAATTATTCCATGATTCATCCAAGTCTATTAATCCATCCTCTGCCAGCAGTAAAATAAGGGTAGCAATATTTAGTTTGGTCGTACTGGCGCCATGAAAAACGGTAGTATCCGTTATTGGTAAATTCAGCGTCCCTACCCCTGCTGTTCCACTCCACGATTCTCCATTTTCGAGTATCAAATATGCGGACACGCCATAATTACCAGAACCAGTAACACTAATATCTAATACATCTTGGAGTTGATTGGTAAGGGAAGTATCCACTTGCGCCCTCCCAAAGCCGATGAATGACAATACGAAGAAAAATGCTACTGTTCTTTTCATCCTTATAAAGGTTAACTATACCTCTCAAAGATAAGCAAAAGCATCCATAAAATCAAAATAGGGGATCTGAGCTTTACTTGATAAAGGAACCTCAACACAAACACTCCCCCATGAAGACAAAGCCTCATCACCGTTGCTTCAACACTTTCACATAATGAACTTGTAGTCCATTAATCAGCAGCACTACGAAATAATGCCCTGACGGCAAATCTCCTGCTGGCTCCCACACCGCAGTATATTGCTCTGGTGGTAGGGTTTGTTTTTCAAGGTTGGCTACTAGCTGTCCATCTAGATCATAAACAAGAAGTGCGACTTTGGCTCTTTTGAATACGCCATATCGGATATTGATTCGATCGCTAAAAGGATTTGGGTCTACTTTATAAATCACCCCTCTTTCTATATGTAAATCGGAAACGCCTAATGGCGTACCATCACCACTAATCACAATATCCCATGTACCTTGTAATCCATCACCCGTCAGCACTAAAGGAATAATTCGATTGGATGCATCAAAGGTCCCACTGGAAATAGATGCTGCCGCATCTCCAGGAATATCCTCATCACCATTAAAATACAATTGGGTAATAAACTCTCCAAATCCAGGAGGGGTAATTTTAAAATGGATATGCGAAGGCCTGAATGCTGATCCATTGAGATATTTTCCCGGTTTGATGGTTTCAAACACATAAAACCCTTGGTCATTGGTATAAGTTACACCACGTAAATTATAACCTTCATTGTCATAAGCACCTGCATCATTGGCGTGCCATACGTCAATCTTCGCATTTGCTATAAATTCGGTACAAGCAAGATTTGTCACCCTACCGCTTATCGTCAGTCTCTCTCCTACTTCAGACAAGTCAGCCAATTGATTTTCGACCATCTCTGGTGGCCCATCAGTATAAAAAGGTCCTTGCCCATAAAAATCTAAGGTAACAGGAATACAATTGCTAAAAAGATCGGTTTCGGTCTCAGCCCTTAAGATTGTTGGGGCTACTGCAACGGAGAGTGCCGCCAATGAAGTGTTTTTAAGGAACTGTCTTCTGGTATTTTTATCTTTTTTCATATCTGTTGGTATTTGGTACGACAATAGATGTAGCAAAAACTATGCCGCTGATAATGTTACCTATAACAGTAAAAAAATCAACTCCAAGCACAACGAAATACGGACCACTATTTAGAACAGTGAGGCTGTAATCAGGATTATTGCTTATCTTTTCCCCCCCCTTTCTTCTCTTCTAATTTAAGATCTTCTCCTTTGAGGTAATTTGGTAATTGCATGCCTGCCATATTAAACATCTCTTGTAATGGTGGTACTGACTTGTACATTCCAGAGATAAAGTTGGAAGTAGCTGTTTTACCATCTTCTCCACTACCTCCGCCTTCCCAGACAGTAATCTTATCGATCTTAATATTCTTAATTGCTTCAGCTTGTAATCGCACCAATTCTGGCAATTTATCTGCGACTAATAACAGTACGGCATCTTGTGTATCTTCACCTGCAGCCTTCACTATTCTATCAAAACCTTCTGCTTGTTTGGTTAGTATTTCATACATACCTTTTGCTTCGGCTTCTTTTTTCAAAAATATCGCATCCGCCTCACCTTTAGCCACTCTACGAATCTGTTCTGCACGTGCTTCGGCATCAATTTCCAGTTTGCGTTTGCTTATTTCAGCAGGGACAATAATATCCGCACCTTGCTCCGCTTCTTTTCTTCTTGCTCTTGCTATTTCGGCTGACTGCTCTGCAGCATACGCTTCTTCAAGTGCTTTTGCAGATTGCACTTTCTCAGACGCGATGGCTATCTTCTCCGCTTCTGCTTCTCTTGCTCTACGATCCGCATTGGATTTTGCTATCTGTATTTTCGCAGTATTTTCACCAGCTACTGCATTGGCATCGGCAGCAGCTACTTGAATACGTTCGTCTTGTACCGCTTGGGCATGTCCAATAGATCCATCCCTATCTTTCTGTGCCACGGTTATTTTTGCATCGTTGATTGCCTTAGCCGCAGCTTCCTTACCCAATGCCTCGATATAACCCGACTCATCATGAATATCGGTAATGTTAACATTGATAAGTTTCAGTCCTACTTTCTTCAATTCTGCCTCTACACTATGGGTAATATGAGATAGAAACTGATCTCTATCAGAATTAATTTCTTCAATATCCATGGAAGCTACTACCAATCTTAACTGACCGAATATTATCTCTTGTGCTAAGCCATCAATAGCATCCATGCTCAAGCCTAGAAGACGTTCGGCAGCATTTTGCATTACACTAGGCTCGGTAGAAATACCGATAGTAAACCTAGAGGGTACGTTTACCCGGATATTTTGCTTACTCAATGCATTGGTAAGATTCACTTCTATAGACATAGGCGTAAGATTCAAAAAAGCATAGTCTTGAATGATAGGCCAGATAAATGAGGCGCCACCATGAATACACTTTGCGGACTTACCGCCACCAGTTTTTCCATAAACCACCAGAATCTGATCCGATGGACATCTTTTGTACCTCCTGAACATGGAGAACATAAAGACAACAATAATTAGAAATGGAGCGATGACCAATATAAGACTGGAAAATCCCTCAGCTTGCAATAAAATGGATAATAAATTCATGAATAATGGTTATGATGTTTTTTCTACTAATAATATTTCTGCGCTTACAATGTCTTTAACCTTGACGAGCGTGCCTGTTTTCAAATTTTCTTTTTGGTCTGTCATAGCACTTAGCTCTCTCAGGCTACCTTGAACCGATATTTGCACTTTACCCATAGTGGATCTGCTGGCTCCTATTGGGAGATATACTTCACCGATGAGGCCGATAGCATTTCTTATTTTCAATGTTCCAGAATCTGCCAGTTTGGCCATCCAGAAAAACAATAACGAGGTAAGCACCATCATCGCCATTCCAGCTAGAAAAGATATAAAGGCTGTAGTTCCGCTAGAGAATCCATTTTGTAAACAGGTGATACCTGTCCAACCAAAGATGGTGAAAAATGCGACCACATTCTTAAAGGTAAAAAACTGAAACCCTACACCGCCATCGTCCACTTCGAAATCTGTAACATCCGCATCCATATCCGCATCTCCACCGACAAATGTCATTAGAAATACAAACAAGAAAGCTACGGAGCCCACTAGGGCAATTATCCAGTAACCTTGTTCTAAGGAGGTCATTCCATCAAAAAAGCTGATCATGGTACAAATTTTTTTCCAAATATAGTAATAATAAATTGAATTCTACGGACAGCGTTACTCCTATCGCAAAATTGAGTTTGAATTTTAGCTACCTATTGTATCTTGTTATTATTATACGTCCTGTAATTTAAGAATCTCTGTGGTACGGGATCGAGTAGCGAGACACAAATCAGGATCTTTCAACAATGACTTGCCGTAGGATGGTATCATCTCTGTCAGTTTATCGATCCATTTTTTGGATTTCATCTCAGTAGGGAAACAAGTATTCAGCAAGTCAATCATGATCGACACTGCGGTAGAGGCTCCCGGTGAAGCGCCCAATAATGCTGCTAAAGATTTGTCTGCGCTGGTTACGATCTCCGTTCCGAATTTCAAAACACCACCTTCTTTTTCGTCTTTTTTGATTATTTGCACTCGTTGTCCGGCTGTGATTAGTTCCCAGTCTTCGGTTCTCGCCTCTGGAAAATATTTTTTCAATGCATCCATTCGCTCATCGGGATCTTGAAAGACTTGCTCAATAAGATACTTGGTCAAAGGTAGGTTGTGTATTCCTGCCGAGAGCATCGGCCATATATTATGTACTTCAATGGACAGTGGAAGATCCAGCCAAGAGCCGTTTTTCAAAAATTTAGTGGAGAATCCAGCATACGGTCCAAATAGCAATGAACGTTCACCATCCAGCATACGCGTATCTAGATGTGGCACGGACATAGGAGGCGATCCTTCTTCTGCCTTCCCATATACTTTGGCTTCATGTTGCTTGATAACCTCTGGATTATTACATTTCAAAAACTGACCACTCACCGGAAATCCACCATATCCTCTACCCTCGGGAATATCAGACTTCTCTAACAACTTCAAACTACCCCCGCCTGCGCCCAAGAATACAAATTTACCGGTAGTTTCCACCTCTTGATCCAGGTTTAAATCCGTCAGCGCTACACGCCAATTCCCATCTCCATCACGATCAATATCTTCGACTTGATGCCCAAGCTTTACGGTTACTCCGTCACAGGTTTTTAAATATCTCATCAACCCTCTAGTGATGGCACCAAAATTCACATCTGTACCAATAGCCATACGGGTCATGGCTACCTTCTGACTCGGATCTCGTCCAGCCATCATTAGTGGCACCCACTTCATCATCTCTTCTTGAGACTCTGTGTATTTCATCTCTTGAAACATGGCGTATTCTGCCATGGTTTGGTGTCTATTTTTTAAGAATCTCACATTGGCATCACCCCATACGAAACTCATATGATCTATATCATTGATAAAAGGTGACTTGGACTGCACCATGTTATTATCACGCAAAAATGCCCAAAACTGTTTTGATATTTCAAATGATTCACTGATTCTAAATGCCTTTGACATGTCTATCGTTCCATCATCAAATTCTGGCGTGTAATTCAATTCGCAAAATGCAGAATGTCCTGTACCTGCATTGTTCCACGCATCAGAACTCTCCGCTCCTACTTCATCCAGTCGTTCGTATATGGTGATCTTGGCATGGGGCATCAGTTGCTTTATCATTACGCCTAATGTGGCACTCATGATTCCAGCACCTACTAGAATAAAATCTTGTTTAATCATAGAATTTTCGTTTAATAAATTACGTGATTGATTCCTTATGAAATTAAAACGTGAATGTAGTATAATAATTGATAATGGATAGTGAGTAGTTGTTAGTGAGTAGTTGTTAGGGGTTATCCTCCATTTCATATTATACAGACATCCCACCTACGTATCAGTCCAAGTCTCGCCACATGACCAGTTCTCCCCTCCCTTTATCCAGCATCTTCTTTGGTATTGCTGCGACTATTTCATCTTTGAGCGCATCCATTAGTCTGCGCTTTGAATAATTGCGGGTACAGGCAAAACTAACTTCACGTAAGGGGGTGATCTTTCCGAATTTTCTTACGGAAGCTTTGTCCCCAGAGGTGTATCCTTCCGCTTTAAAGTCAGTTGCTAATTCTGGAAGCAAAGTAAACCCACCTTCTACTTCCACAAATTTTTTGAGGGTTTCTAATGAGCCACTTTCGTATTCGAATCTATGGTGGTCGTTATCCTCCAGTTGCACACCGCATAAGTTGATCACTTGTGACCGGAAGCAATGCCCTTTATTTAGCAACCATAAATCTGGATTTGCCAATTCATTTGCCCCGATATTTTTCCTCTTGGCAAAAGGGTGTTCTGCATTAATATAGATGAACATTTCTTCATAGAAAATCGGGGTTTCCACTATTCCTTTTTCATCCAAGGGAGTAACGAGTATTCCCACATCGATCTTATCTTTCTTTAAATACTCAACAATGTCATCGGTGATCAACTCGATAATCGTAACCTTCACCTCAGGATACTTCTTAGTGAAATTACCAATAAACAACGGCAATAAATAAGGTGCTAAGGAAGGGATAATACCTAAGGTAAGCTCCCCAGACATGGTATCATTATATGCGGACAAAATCTCGGCTACTCTCGAAGCCTCGGCTATGACTTTACGAGCCTGAGTCACTATCTGCTCCCCTATTTCTGTGGGAATTATCGGTTGTTTAGAACGGTCAAATATCACCACTCCTAGCGCCTCCTCCATCTTCTTTATCTGCATACTCAAGGTAGGCTGGGTTACAAAACACTTCTCGGAAGCAGTTACAAAATGACGGTAAGTATCCACCGCTACTATATATTCTAATTGTATTAAACTAAACATGGGTCAAATATAGGCGTAATCTATAGAGATACGAAATGATTCAATTTTGCTTATACCAATTAATGATTTGGCATGATAGCGGTCGGCATGCAGTAACAGATAATTACCAACACGTACCGTCCATGAATACCATCGGCTCGATGCACCAAACCAGACAGGCCACGATTGAGGAAATGAATTTCATCTACTGGGTTTATACTAGAAGCTTGTCGACTGTCATGTGGGAAGGTGAATTAAGTCTGTGTGCATTAAGAGATATTGAGCATGGTTGAATTAGCCCTGAAATAATGGAATCGCACCTTAATATTTATTTTCTCACAGATTTCGAAGTTTTGTAGTGGCGGGTTGGGATTTAGTGTAATGAAAAAAAATCTCCCGTAGATTTGGCAGCACTGATAGGTAAATCGAAATGCAGACACCAGAACTAGCACTTAATGATTGGACAAGTAGGAGAAAAAGATTGCGGGTCAATATTGGCCGCATATAGCTATTCTCTATACTAATATAAATTAAATCAATTTGATTTATATCAAGGTTGTTCCGATATTTGCATCAAATAATAAAACACAATAATTATGGACACACAAGAAAATGAAATAACAATGATGCCTAGAATCGGAGACATGGCACCTGACTTCAAGGCGAAGACGACTAAAGGTGACATGCAATTTCTGGATTATGCTAAGGACAAGTGGGTATTACTATTCTCCCATCCTGCAGACTTCACGCCAGTATGTACCACAGAGATGAGTGGTTTTGCTGTGAGAAAACCAGAATTTGAAGCGTTGAATACCGAATTGGTAGGATTGAGCATCGACAGCATACACTCTCACCTTGCATGGGTAAATAATGTACGTAAGAATACGGGAGTATATCTAGATTTCCCAATTATTGCTGATATAGACATGAAAGTATCCAAGCTTTATGGGATGCTTCAGCCAAACGAAAGTGAAACGGCAGCGGTGAGAGCGGTATTCTTTATCGACCCTTCAAAGAAGATACGATTGATCATGTATTACCCATTAAATGTAGGCAGAAACATGGATGAAATATTACGAGCATTAGATGCCCTTCAAGTTTCAGATGAAAATGGTGTAGCCATGCCTTTGGATTGGAAAAGGGGAGACAAAGTGATTATTCCACCACCAAAGAATCTTGATGAGATGAACCAACGATTAGAGGACACTACTTGTGAAAGAACGGACTTCTATCTTTGTAAAAGAGATCTATAAACGGCATAAAACTGGCAACCTAATCGGTTGTTTGTTTTAAGATGAACCTACTCAATTAGAGGCGCAAATTGCGCCTCTTTTTTTTTAGTGTATCTAGCATGAGTGATTAAGAAACCACTTCCTTCTTAGCTAAAGCTTTTTTTGCGAGTGCCATAATCAGAAGTACCCACGGTGCTCCATGCATGGCGGTATCTAACCAATCGATTAACTTCATTCCTTCAGCGCCACCAGCTATCCATTGGATTTTTCCCCATATATGTGGTGGTGCAAAAGGAGCTAAGCCTAGCGTCAGACACATCAGTGCTAGCATTTTCCAATCGTCTAGTATTTTCATTTTTTCTTGTTTAATGGATATATAATTTGATTTACAAAGTCATCTGGGAACGCCTTATCGTCATGAAATCCCAATTCAATATCTCTACCTGAACTGGGCACGTAAGCAGTTTTGAATATATAGTCCCATATACTGAGACTAATGCCATAGTTCATTCCGTGAGGATGCTCGGCTGGCAATTTTTTTGCGTGGTGCCAGATATGCATTTTGGGATTGTTTAGTATATATTTCAGTGGGCCGTAGTCCCAGCCGAGGTTTGCATGATTAAGGTGACCGATCAGTACGGTGATCATATAGTAAACGAATAATTCTTCTATTCCGAATCCAATAAGAGAAAGCACCAGAAAAAGTGCTGTTTTATAAAACAACGATTCCATCCAATGAAACCGTAGATGACCTGCAAATCCCATCTCTTTGATTGAATGATGTACCTTATGAAACTCCCACATCCATGACACGCGGTGCAATACTACATGCACTGTCCATTGCACCAAATCCGACACGAGAAACAACAATAAGAACTGCAACCAGACTGGCCAACCCTCCACAGAAAGGGCTACGACATTAGTCATGCCAAACAAGCCTAAGAAATCGTTAAACATAGTAACCCCCACATCTGACATTCCTCGATGAACAATTAATTGAAAAATAAAAAAGTTGAAAAACATATAAAACCCATCCAACCAAAAGTCATGGCGTATGACTCCTTGCTTCTTTCGCCAAGGCACGATTATCTCCAGCAACCAAACAAATACGGATACGGCAAGGAGGGCGTAAAAATAATTACCCCACTCCCATGTAGTAACTTCTCTTACTAAATAATTCCAGTAGCCAGCAGCACTTTCTGTGAACACATTCCAATACCGATCGATCATATATCTATCATTAGTTATACACTTTTGTTCCGTTGGTTAACCATATCCCCCACATCTTTCCGTAAGCATGAACTTCTTCTGTTTCTTGCTCCCCGTTATATACTGTATGATCCTGATTTTTCCATTCAAACAAGCCACCATATAGATTACTGACGTCAAGAAAGCCATTTTCAATTAATTTTCTAGCAATTTTCTCGCTACGCATACCCATCGAACAATAGACTACAATTTTATCATTTTTTTGCAGATGGCTTACCTTAGCAAGGTCGAATTTTTTATACCCTACATGTAGTGCATTCTTAAAATGACTCACATCATACTCGTTTCTTTCTCTTGCATCCAGCACGACATAAGAGGTATTGAGTTGGGCTAACTCAGCGATGGAAATCTCTGTTACATCATGCTTCAGCATTGTTTTCAGTAACTTTTCGTAGGCTTTACTTTTCACTTGATTATCTGTGGGTATTAAAAAATAGGCTATCGGCAATGCCAACAACACCAGCAAGAACCACTTCTTACGCATGTTGCTCAATTATTTGTGCTAGGGCATCCGCTTGTTGAACGCCTGACTGTCTCCATACAATTTTACCTTGTTTAAATAAGATAAGTGTAGGTACGCCACGAACGCCATATGCAGCTGCCGCTTTCTGGTTTTTATCTACATCTACCTTTAGGATTTTAGCTTTCCCTCCTATTTTGGCGCTTAATTCTTTAAGAATAGGCACCATCATTTTGCAGGGTCCACACCATTCAGCGGAAAAATCAACCAATACAGGCTGGTCTGCGTTTATGAGTTCATTAAATGTTGCCATTATAAGTTTTAGTGTTTGTTTATATAAATTATTCTGTAATTCCTTCTCCCGCTTGCTTGATCTTTCTCTTGGTTGTCCAATCCACTATGGCGTCAGAAATTATCCATCCGTATAGTGATCCGAATAAAGTGGTACGCCACCAGACTGATGTAATTGTGCACCCATTCTCACATGCCCAGAAATGCCAATACAAATACCCAGCGATACCACCAACAATCAAACCCAATATTTGGTATTTATATTTTAATAATTTCTCCATAATTTCTATTTGACATTAAAATTAGACATTCAATATTACAATCATTGTCAGCTATCTGACAGACGTAAGTAATATATAACGAACAAATATTTGTAACAAGCTACATCGTTAAATATAACTAAAAAAGGCCAATACAGAATATAAATCCATATCAGCCTTTTAAGTTCTAGTTATTTATTATTTGACAATCTCTTTGTCATTGGCTCTCCAAGCGGTAATACCACCAGAAAGGTTATAGACTTCATTGAATCCCAAATCTTGTAGAATTTTCATTGCCTTACCACTTCTATTCCCAGATCGGCAATAAACCATCAATGGCTTATCTTTATCTAGTTTTTCTGCTTGGGCAGCAAAATCGGCATCCATCACATTGATCTTCTCCGCTCCTTCAATAACTCCTGTTGCCCACTCACCTGGCGTACGCACGTCCAAAATCTGTTCGTTATCAAAACTTGCGATTTTTTCTGCAAACTCTGTTACTTGAATGTTTTTTGCAATGGCTTCACTCACGTCCTGAGCTTGTACATTAGAGAACAAACTCAAAGCCAGTACGAGGCTTAATATGGAAATTGTTTTTTTCATCATAACTTTTATTTAATCTATATTATCTTAATCCACTCACTTCCATCCAGCTTCCTCCGTTCTCACAATCCACACCTTCAGACTTTAGAAAGCTAGTAGCTTGACCGCTTCTGTTTCCACTAGCACAGCAAAGTACCACTTGCTTACCTAGCGCTTTAATCTCTGCAACTTGACCTTGAACACCCTGTAATGGCATATTTATAGATCCTTCAACGTTTCCACCTTGAAATTCACCTGGCGTTCTAACATCAATTACCACTGCTCCGTTAGTCAGCATTTCTTTTATTTTATCTGTATCAGTACCTGCACCGAAAATTGAACCTAATAGTCCCATATATTATTTTTTGTTTTTATGTTTATATAAATTGAGTGATGCAAAGATAGCGCCACTGTTTTGTACTCACAGTCACAATTGTTACACTCAATATAAAAATGTTCTATTCCGATTTCAGCTACCAAACCTTACTAAAAACATCTCCTAATTACACCAACGAAATGACCGTATAAAACAAATCCGCCTTATGAATATTGTACATTGCATAAGGCGGATTATCTTTTAGTTTATATGCTACTCTTTTTTAGAACTAATTCCAAAAGGCAGGTAAAGCGGACAGGTACTAATAAAGCTTGTTAATAAAAACACTCCTGCTAATATTAACAAGATCGTAGCTTCCATTCCTTTAATCACTCCTGAATAAGCAAGAATCGCAATTACCACTGCTATTATTATTCTTACTATTCTATCGGTATTTCCCATATTCTTTTTCATCGCGTAATATTTTATTGATTAATACATGGCAAAGTTGGGCTAATGAAGAATACAAGTGTGTTACAAATGTTACAATTTACTTAACAGCTTGATTTGATGGCGGAAAAGCAATAGTTTTTCGTCTTTTTCCAGTTTTTTCAGCAGTCTGGATATCACGACTCTTGAGGTAGCTAATTCTTGGGCTATCTGTTCATGAGAATGATTAATCAGAAGCGAGCCAGTCACCCTCGCTTTTTCTTTTAAATAATGCACCAATCTATCATCGAGTTTCTGGAAAGCCAATTGATCAATCGTTTTGATCATTTCATCAAATCGAGATTGAATATTCTTCATTACAAAGTGCTTCCATGACGGGTATTTCCCCATCCATAGATCCATATTTTCCACTGGCACTACTAACAACTTCACATCCTCTTCGGTGACAGCTTCCACTTCACTATGTTTATGTTGCATGCTGCTAGTAAATGTCATTGCGCATCCTTCCACTGGGCTGATATAATACATGAGTATTTCTTGTCCTTCCTCATTAACACGAGAAACCTTTACCGTACCACCAAGCACTATCGGTAAGACAATAATATCTTGCCCAATACGCATGATAGTTTCACCAGCGGGCACATTCATCACCTTAACTTGCGTATTCATTTCTTCAATCAAACGCTTTTCGAACAACTGGTTAAAAGATTCTGGTAATTCCATATAATTGACAATTCATAAAGGGGGCTTCCAACGTTCTATACTCCGTGATTTCAGCAATATAATGGTCTTGTTTACCGCTCTTTCTATTCTTACACAAAGATACGACAAAATGGCGTTTCACTTTTCCATAAACCACGCGAAGTTGTCAACCAAAAACATTAGAATTTCAGGGTTATTTCATCCCTTCCTTTACTCCCAGCCTGCCACAAACCAAATCTGCGAGATCTATGGGGAGCCTTTTTTCTTAGTGTTTCGAGGATTTTGCCCCGCAGATCTCGCAGATTTTCGCAGATTGTTTTTCGCGCATAGCATCTACTGGAAAACTTTTTACACCACATCATATCTACAAGAATCTACGCGAAACCTTTTACACCACAATCTATCGGTGAAAATCCACAAAAATCTGTGGTAAACTTTTTTCAGGACAAAACAAACCACTACATACCCACGAAAATCTGCCAAATCTGCTGAAAAAGCGCTTCCCTAAGTTCAGAACCATTTCAACCATGCTCATTACGCCTTAATGCATACAACCTTAGGTTCCGGAATATCCTTCCTGCATAAAAGCGGACTAGCAGGAAAGACAACCTATTGATCCTCCTGTTTGCAGGAAAGAGGTTTTGAAACCTACTCCCGTGTGGACAAGGGGCATTAAAGATAGTCGAAAGCACCTAAACTTACGGATCCTCCCCTATTTACACCAGCACTTCGGCTACGATCAGTGAGTTAACATTCCCATTCTCGACACGCTATCACACGACACCGATAATGATCTCTCCAAAAGTCTCCCTCATCTATCTAGACAAGCGAATAAAACAATTCCTTTCATTAACTTTGCCAATAAATTAATATCGTGATGAACAACTCCAACCTATTCAACAAATGAAAAGAATATCTGTATTTTGTGGCTCAAGCAATGGAAAAGATGAAATCTATATCAAATCGGGATTCGAACTAGGACAGCACCTAGCAGACAACAATATAGACCTCGTATATGGCGGTGCTCAAGTGGGCGTCATGGGAGCCGTAGCGGATGGCTGTTTGAAAAATAAAGGAAAAGTAATCGGTGTTATTCCGAAATTTCTATCGACCAAAGAGATTGCACACCGCACCATTACAGAACTCATCGTAGTCGATACGATGCACGAGCGTAAGATAAAAATGGATGATCTATCCGATGGTGTGATTGCTTTACCGGGTGGATTTGGCACGCTCGAAGAATTATTTGAGATGCTCACTTGGGGACAATTGGGCATGCATAAGAAGCCCATAGGCTTGCTGAACATTAATGGTTATTATGACGCACTGATTGAAATGGTTCAAAGAATGGTAACGGATGGTTTTCTAAAAAAGATAAATCAAGAGATGCTACTCGTAAGTGATGATCACAACCAACTGATAGCCCTCATGGACAGCTATAAAGCACCAGAAGTGGACAAATGGTTGATCGCGGACAATGTATAAACCAACTCTCAACAACTATGCTTAGAAATCTTTGCTAGTACGAATAATATTATTGATCTTTGTTGGTCTGATTATATGCGTGTTGATCATTTTTCCCTTCTAAGGAGAAACTATTCTATTGGCTCATGGATAATCTGAAAACTAATTGATTCACTTTTTAATGGTATTTTCAATGGCATTATTATGTGATGAATAAAACTACAAATGCAAATAACAACTATGAACCTAATAAATAAAATCAGCACATTATCTATGCTCTTATTGAGCGTAATATTTTTCTCTTCATGCTCTAGCAGCCCAGACAGTCTTACTGTAATACCCAGTGATGCCATTATGGTAAGTTCCATAGATGTGTTTTCTATAGCACGAAAAGGGAAACTCTACGATTTATCAGAGTATTCATTTTACAGTTCTATAAAAGAAGAAATTCAAAATGAAGATCCAGAAACGGCAACTTTCTTTAATAAGATCTTGGATGACCCAACTTATACTGGAGTGAGTTTAACTTCTGACATATTCCAATTCATGGTAGGTGAAGCGGAGGAATCTGATATCTATATGTGCTATTCTGCTGACATAGGAAGCGAAAGCAAATTCACCCAATTCATGACGGATCTTATTAATGCCTCTCCAATAGATGTCGAGATAGCGTCCACCAGTCAGTACAAATATATAATGCTGCAAGGAACGAAAATTGGATGGGACAAAGACAAGATACTCGTGATGGCACCGGCAAGCTACGGCAACACAGAATCTATGGAGCTTAAGTTTGAGACACTCTTTAATCTTGACAAAAAAGATCAGATCACCGAAGTGGAAGAATTCAATAACTTCTTGGATAATAAAAAAGATTTAAGCGTTTGGGTATCTTTCTCAAACATAGAACAGATGATTCCTAGTAGAGAGATGGAAGACCTGGCAAGCTTACAAATGTTGAGGGGATCATTCATCTCATTGGATCTAGATTTCCAAGAAGATGTGATCTCATTACATGCTAACATTGATTATTCAGACGAAATGCAAGAGAAGCTGGACAAGAACCAGTGGACTGACCATGATTTCAATACTGCCATATTAAAGAATTTCCCTAAAAAACATCTTGCATTGGGTAGTTTCTCCATCAACACCTCTGCATACTATGAATTGTTCAGTGATGCAGAACACATAAAGGAACTCGAAGATGGATTCATACATGAATTGGATGTGGAATTAAAAGATTTCATTAAAAACATAAAAGGAAGTGCTGTGGCAAGTTTATATGATTTTAAAGAAATAGAATATAGTTATATGTCCTATGGATACGGATTTAATGAATCTAATTCCACCAAAATGAATGCTCAGATTCCTATCAGCTCGCTAGGTCACTTCTCGAGTGAAGACCTGGAGAGCTTAAATCGTGGTGAGCAGGTGGAATGCAAAGAGTACTATGGCGCTGCTAAAGCGATGAAGGATGAAGAAATAGAGGTCGTCATTGAAGAGGATGAATATGAAGTCGAGGAGATGAGGCGAGATGCTGATGGAATAGTTAATTACGCCAAAGCTGGATATAGTATTAACATTAAGGATATACTGGCAGATGGTGGCACGGCTGAGTCTGCATTAGAAAGTGGGCTGGAAGTGGATTTATATACCGGTGGATGGGATTATGGCAGAAACAAAAAAGTCACTGAATCTCAGCTAATGCCCACCTTTGGCGTGTCATTTGACATAAAAGACAAAGAAATGATTCTGAAAGTACTCAACAAGATAACGCATGATGAAGTACAAAAAAACGACAACCATTACTCCATAGATCTTGATGGCGTACAAGGGCATTTTGCTTTTAAAGATGACGTAGCTTATTTTACTAATGATGTTGACGCACTGGCTAAATTTACAGAAGGTGGATTTGAGGATAACTTAGGAGAATCAGACTATGCATCAAACATAGAAGACCTTCCCTCCTATGGATATGTTGATCTCAACTTAAAAGCCTACCCACAGGAAATTGTTGGTGGTGGCATGATGTTTTTTGGTGGAATCATTAACGCAATAGATGAGACCATAAAAAATACGGAGATAAAAACCATTGACAGTAACGCTGCGGAATGGCTTCTTAACTTTAATGAAGAAGGACAAAACAGTCTCTTCACCATACTTAAAAAAGTAGATGCCATGTATGCTAATGAGATGGCACTATAATGACGATAGCGTTAAGCAACATTAAGCCTTCCTACATGTCGGCTGAAGAGGTGTCCGCCTCTGAGATATATCTACAAGACAAAGTAGTATTTGAGAGTGGACTTAAATATCTCATCAAGGCCAACTCTGGTCATGGCAAGACTTCTATACTTAACTTTATATACGGCAACAGTCGCAACTTTGATGGGGACATAAACTATGGCAACCAACTAGCTGTAAAAGACACCTTCGATTTACGCAAAAATAAAATTGCTTATGTTTTTCAAGATTTTAAGTTGTTTACAGAGCTCACCTTGATAGAGAATATTGAACTCAAGAATAATATCACGCAACACAAGACTGCGCAAGAGATTGACCAATGGATCCATCTAGTAGGGCTTGGCCATAAAAAGGATCAATTGGTACAGACGCTCTCACTGGGTCAAAGGCAGCGAGTAGCGATAATACGTGCGCTTTGTCAGCCGTTTAAATTCATATTGATGGACGAGCCATTTAGCCACCTTGACAAGCACAACATCTCTATACTCACCAATCTTATAGACGAGGCCTGTGAGGTGCAACAGGCTGGCTTGCTGCTCACATCGCTTGGCGACTCCTATCTATTCAAATATGACAAAGTCCTAAACCTGTAAATCGATGCTTACCAAACTTCAAAAGAAGACCCTAGTTCCAGCTCAGATAATCGGGTATGCCGTCACATTATTAATTGGTGTAATAATAATATTGACCACCATTCAATTGTACAAAGATTTCAAGCCATTGCTTACAGAACAGTCCGATGTGTTTGAGGGTAAGACGGCCATCATAAGTAAAAAGGTCTCCGTGTTTAAGACCATGAACAAAGAGAAGATATACTTTAGAGATGATGAACTAAAGGAAATAAGTTCCCAACCGTTTGTGAAAAACGTATCTACATTCAACAGTGCTAATTTCAAAATCAGTGCCCATACGGATGACTCTGGAGACATGCCTATATTTTATACCGATTTATTCTTTGAGAGCATCCCTGATCAGTATCTTGATGTGGACTTAAAAAAATGGGGTTGGGATGCCTCCAAAGACTTTATACCAATAGTAATTCCTGAGAATTACCTCAACTTGTACAATTTTGGGTTTGCCGAGAGTCAAGGGCTACCTGTACTTTCAAAAAGCACGATCAATAAAGTACAATTTAAAATTAAAATCTCAGGCAAAGGAAAATCCAAAGATTTTACCAGCAGTATCGTAGGATTCTCCACCAAAGTCAATTCGATATTGGTGCCGGAGGAATTCCTATCTTGGGCAAACGAGCAATATGGCGCACAAGAGCAAAGCAAAGCAAGTCGCTTACTAGTAGAATTTAACAACCCGTCAGACGAAGCTATTTTAAAATATTTTAATGCGCACAACTATGCCATCAACAAGGAGAAACTCGAATTTAGCAAACTGGTATTCTTCTTCAAGTCAGCATTTATTTTTGTATTTCTAATAGCCATTATCATCATCATCCTTTCCGTAGCTTTCATACTGTTAAGCATCAACCTTATCATACAGAAAAACAAAGTGCAGATGATAAATCTTTATAACATCGGGTATAATTACAAAGAGATAGCAAGATTTTACCAAAAAACCATCAGTCTCATCACCATAGGTGCTATATTGGTGGGCATGGGAATAAGTTATTACATACGTCACCTATATCTTGCTAAGTTTAGCAACTTCTTTCACTTTGATGTTAGTGGTAACATTATAGTTCTTGCAGGCATCCTACTGATTGCAGCCTTACTCGTTCTCTATAATTACTTACTAGTAAAAAACATCAAAAAGGTAGTTCGTGGTTTATAAAGCGATTAAAAATATATCCAACAAATATATTGCTGACAACATTAGGATGGATAGCCATTACTATTTCCATATTAGGATTTTCTACCTTCTTCTTCAATCCCTTTCAAAGTTCCTCAATAGAAAAATTTGCGAATCCATTTTTCAGGTTTATTGATCTTGACTTTTCTTTGAGGCCTGTATTTTACGGACTGTTTAACGGCAAGTTGAATTACTTTAACCTGTTTTTTATTATCTAACATTTATGGGGGTCATTAGATATTGGCGCACAGATGGGCGAGGCAGAATATTCTATTCATCGTATATGGAATCTGCAAGCGTTTGTTGTCTTTGATATAAACGGGCCGTATTCTACAACAACATACTACAACTCTGACAATAGTACGGCAAAATTTTATCTTCAAGCCAACCAAGAGTCCAAGCTTATTGGCATTGAAGACATAACAGGTTCCCTCACGTTTGAAAAAGAGAAACTACCTTTGGATATCAACATAAAAAACAGCGAAATATTTCACAACACTTTAGATGTTGAATTTGAACTCTAATAAGTATTATAAAACCAGGTTTATCTTTGAAGACATGAGTGGCGAAAGACATAGTTACATAATGATACGATTCAATCATGATCAGCACCTATTCAAGGAAGTCATCACGCCTTGATTTACAGAATAATTCCTCCTGTAGTTCACTGGTGATAACCCACCTAATTCCCAGCAAATCGTACCGCTAAAAAATATTAGACCAATACCCCGCATCATACCAATATAATTTCATACTTTTATATCCACAAAGCCATATCTCATGAGAAAGATCGCTTTACCACTAAAATTCAATCTGCTATGAAAAAGATAAATACATTCGTCCCTACATTGCTTGCCATTCTGCTATCAACTGCACTATGGTCCCAAGAGCAAAAACCACCCATGGATCAATCTAAAATCATCGGGGGAGCTACTAAATCAGCAGTGCAAACTACTATATGTTCTGGGGAGACACAATCTCCAAGTACCGATTTGAAATGGAGACCGATACTCACTCATAAAAAAGTAGCGCATCAACCCGAAACAGAAAATCGGGAGTTATTAGAACAAATAAAAGCCGAAAAGCTTAAGCTTAAATTGGCCAACACGAATAAAAACTCCAGTGGCACCGCGGATGAGCAAAGAGGCGTATCAAGCATCACTCCGGTAATGGGAAGTAATTTCCTTGGCAATGTAAACAACAACTCCTCTCCCATGGACAATTCGATTGCCATATCGGACGGTGGCTGGATCGTTAGCGTTGCTAATACCACCATAGAATATGATGAAATGAACGGCAACAACACTTACTATAATGACATCGCCTCTTTCATCGATGACAGTGACATAAATGATGTCTGTGACCCGGTGGTTATCTATGATCCCGGTGCGGATAGGTTCATCTTTTTTGCTCAAGAATGCTCTGGAGATTACCAGAATTCATTTCTGCTAATTTTCTTTTCAAAGACGAACAACCCTAATGACGGATGGTGGTACTATAAATTTACTGGCAATCCGTTAAATGACAACAGCTCTTTTGACTACCCCAAATTGGCGGTTTCGGATGATGAGTTATTTATCTCTGGAAATCTATTCAACAATGGCGGCACATTCAATGAAGCATTGGTATATCAATTTGACAAGAACAGTGGCTATCAAGGAGAGTCCGTAAGCTGGTTATACTGGAATAACATTGCTGGCAACCCCTTCACATTATGTCCTGTATCCTATGGACAAGGCAATACTTATGGCCCTGGAATCTATATGGTTTCTACCGCTTCATCTGGCAGTTCCAGCATCAACCTATATGACTTGACGAACAACATTGGAGACAACCCATCCATCAACTACTACTCTGTATCCACAGATTGGTACTCTCCCGCAGCAAATGCCCAACAAGACGGAACATCTACAGCGCTAGACAATGGTGATTGCCGTACTTTAGGCGGCTTCTATCTGGATGGCACAATTCATTTTGTATTTCACTCTGACATAGGTAACGGTTGGAATGGGATCAATTATAATCGTCTTGATGTTAGCGAACTGAACAATGTCAATGGTACTTACGGCCTCTCGGGAACCTACGACTACTCCTACCCTTCGGTAGTTTCATTTGCCAACAGCCCTACGGACAAGTCTGTGATGATAGGATTTGGCCGAGCTAGCAATGATATATTTCCTCAGGTACGGGTGGTGAATTGTGATAATGACTGGGAATGGTCTAATTCCACTCCTGTGAAAAACAGCTCGTCCTATGTGAGCTATACTTCCGATGAGACAGAAAGATGGGGAGATTACACAGGCACTACCAGAAAACACAACAGCAGCTCCCCTTCGATATGGATGAATGGCATGTATGGTACCAATAGCCATAAATGGAACACTTGGGTTGCGGAAATTAGCGATGGCAGCCCCGTAGGAATAGAAGAAACTGAGGAGCAGATAGCCACCAACCTATACCCCAATCCAGTAGTGGACACCTTCATCATAGAATTCGCCCTACCGAGTACAGAAGCGGTAACCATCACCATCATAGATGTCAATGGGAAAGTCGTTAAGGAGCTTTATCAAGGCACTGCTAGCAAAGGGGACAATGTATTTTCTTTTAACAAATCAAACTTAAGTTCAGGAGTATATTTCCTAAAAATTAACACCGAAAAAAAAGCCCTTATCAATGAAAAAATTATCATTTCTAATTAGCCTTCTATTTGTATTGACACTAGCCATGAGCTCTTGTACTTCTTCCAAAAACAATAATAATGACGGGAATTCAAACCCTTCAACAACCAATCATGGTGTAGATGGCGCTACGGATGACGCTTCCACTAATGAAGGTGAATTGAAGTCAGACAAAGATTCCTTGACAAATTCAGGCGAAGCTAATGGCATCAACCATAACGCTCCCAATCAGGAAGAACTAGATAGAATAAAAGCCGAAAAAGAAAAACACAAGTACGATTAACCCGTGCTGTTAGCAACCATTATGGTATTATGAAAAAGGGCGAGAAGATCTCGCCCTTTTATGTATTACCGTCTTACCATATTAATCTCTACAGGTGTCTAGTTGTTTCACCAACCCTTCTGGCGTTACTAGTATAAACTGTTTCTCAACAATTATTTCCTTTTCTACCTTTTTCACTTCTTTAACTTTTTTCAGGATGGTAACATTGATCACATAGGTAATCTGAATGACAGGATTCAGTATGGATGAATTTATCACATAGTCAAATTCCTTCTCTACAATTGGCTGATAATAGTGTGTCTTAGATATATTGGTTTGGCTGACACCGACCTTTCCTTGATCCAATGAAGACCTACTATACACTTGGTATGACTGATACAACTCAACTGGCAACATTACTTTATACCCATCTACCAACCTTCTTTCGTTATCCTCTAGTGACACGCCCAATATCTCTTCATAGTCAGCTGTCTTATCCAAGATCAATTGCTTTGCCTTCTGTCTTAGCTCTTTCTTCATGGCCTCTATCTGATCAGAAAAATAATCTACTCGTACCATATCGTATATCTCATAACCCGACATTACCGCAATTATTTCATTCAAGAAATTGGGATCCTTGTACCGTATATGCAAGTTCTTTTTCAATTCAAAACCAGCAGGCATTTCATTATACGATTTTTTACTAAACCTCTTCTTGGTCACCACGATCTCATATTTAGGCACAAATGAAATCATATCTATAAACGTTTCCACATCCTCGTGCTCCCGGATTAAATCCAAAGCGCCATTAATTCTTTCATCAATCAATCGATTAACCTCCTCCACATCTTTACCCATCTGCCTCACATTAAATATCGCTACATAAGAGTCCGCGGTGACATTTGCCAAGCCTTTAATGCTAATGTGGATATTTCCATCCGCCACGGGAATAGGTGGCACGAAGCGTTCCGCACTTGAATTAGAGAAATCCACTCGATTGAGATAATAGGCATTTCCCAATTCTTGTGCTGCGGTTGTATTTATAAAAAGGCTCACTAGTATTATGATTATTATATTCTTCATGGTATATATTTGTTAGTATTTGACCACAAAGCTACAGGCGTAATTTGGCATTAATAAGCTGAAATGAGTCTGCTCCTCTATTTTTCTAGTTAACTGCTCTTTCTATTGAGTTAAAGCATAAAACCAGGTGAACAAAAGCGCCCTATCGGTTGAATCTAGCCATGATCTACGGATGGTGCGTATAAATTATAGTACTTTTATAAAAAAATAATTGAATCGAGATTGAGAAAATCATTGACATATTGTGTCCTGCTGGTGGGATTATTCTTTAGCTCAAACATGCTTTTATCTCAAAACAATTCAACAGAATCTAGAGGTAAAAAATATAAAAACAATCGGCTAATACAATCGCAAGGGTATCTCAAAGAAGCAAAAAATGTGTTCTCTAAAACGCCTGAGAAAGCTTTGGATCTCGTACGGGTTGCACTAGAAATAGACATGAAAGAGGCTTATGTACTACAGGAGGCTGAGGCTTATGTGGTACTGGGTGAATTCAATTTTAAGCTAAAAGAATATTCAATTTCAGCAAAAAACTACAACAAAGCAATAGACATATACCGTCAGTTGAAATTGGTTAGCAACCTGAATTCAGAAGTCACCAATTTGCTTTACTTCTTGCCCTATTTGGCTGGGCGATCTGCTGAGATGGCTGGCGATCATGACGCCAGTATCGATAACTACCAATATTTTCTACAACTAGCACAATCCGCTGCAAACACAGACGACATAATAAAGGCAAATATCGGGCTCGGCAACAATTACTTTGAGAAAAAACTACTTACCAAAGCTGAAGATCATTATCTACGGGCACAGCAACACTATCAAGCCAACCATGACGTATCAGGAGTGGCGCTAACAAATATATTATTGGGGAAAATAGAGATGCTAAAAGACAACAATGACAAGGCCATCGGACTGTTTAACCAATCCAAAAGTCTCGCCATGACCATCGATTCTATCCCGTTGGTTAATAGCGCCTATGACCACATTAATGCCGTATATCAGAACACCAACCGAATAGACCAAGAGGTTGCCAACACCATAGAGATCATTGCATATAACGAGCAGAATAACCATACGTCAATAGCAACCAAACACAAGATCGCACTTGCCGATTTATTGATAGAACAAGACAAAGGTGAAGAAGCCATCGACCTTATAGAATCCGAGATTACCCTCATCAATAACACTGGGAGTTTAGAGAATAAAAGTAAGGCTAGCGAAGTATTATCCAAGGCATATCAGAAAACTGGGAATGAAGTGGCTTCCGCCAAGAGTCATTTGAGATTCGAACAATTACAGGATTCTATAAATAAAATTGTTGTCAAACAGATGATACAAGATGGTAAAAAAGATGAACTTCTACAGCATGCACAAAACAAACTCTCACTACTAGAGAAAGATAAAGAGCTAAGTTTAAAAACCATTGAATTACTAAAAAAAGAAAAGACCATTCAAAAAGAACAAATTCAACGTCAGAACATCATCAACTACTCGCTCCTATTTGGCTTTCTTACCCTAATGATCACCTCGTTTCTGGTTTACCGAAGCAATAAAGCGAAGAAAAAAGCCAATCAATTATTGGAGCTTAAGTCTCTTAGGGCACAGATGAACCCGCATTTCATATTCAACTCCCTCAACTCAGTCAACAGTTTCATCTCTGATAATGATGAGAAAAAAGCCAATAGATATCTGGCTGACTTCTCTCGATTGATGCGTGATGTGATGGAAAACTCTCAAGCAGACTTCATTCCACTTTCCAAAGAAATATCCATATTAGAAATGTATTTGAAGCTAGAGCATCATCGGTTTCAAGACAAATTTGACTATGTATTTGAAGTGGACAAAGACATTCCGCTTGATGAGATATCGATACCCCCAATGATCCTCCAGCCATATATAGAAAATGCAATATGGCATGGGTTGCGATACAAAAGTGAAAAAGGACTCTTGGAAGTCTTCATTAGGAACAAAAAAGATTTCGTGCAGATAAAAATTATCGACAATGGTATCGGGCGTGAAAAGTCAAAAGAAGTAAAAACCAAAAACCAAAAAACCCATCAATCTACTGGGCTGAAAAACATAAAATCAAGGCTTGAAATTATAAAAGAAATATACGAGACGACTCTTGAAATAAAACTTGAAGATCTCCAAGATTTGGAAGAAACCGGCACTGTGGTCACCATCAAACTGTTTCCAGAACACGATATACTATAACCAATGGGAGAAAAACTAAAAGCGATCATCGTAGATGACGAAGAATCCAGCAGAAGAACGTTGAATAATTATTTAATGAAGTACTGTCCTCAAGTGGCGGTTATCAGCCAAGCGTCATCCATCAAAGAAGCCAAGAAGGGTATAGAAACTTTACATCCAGATCTGGTATTCCTGGATATCGAGATGCCTTATGGAAGTGCGTTTGATCTATTAGAATCATTGGACAGCATCAATTTTGAAGTGATCTTTGTCACGGCCTACGAGAGCTATGCCATCAGAGCACTAAACTTGAGTGCCGCATATTATTTACTGAAGCCCATCGACATAGATGAACTTATAAAGGCGGTAGCCAAAATTGAATCACACAAGAATCATGACCAACAACCGCCACACGCAAGAATAACTATTGACAATCACACCACTACCAATCTTGCCAACAAGAAGGTTGTGCTTCCACAGTCCAACGGCTTTGACGTAGTAGGAATACTAGAAATAATAAGGGCTGAAGCCAATGACAACTACACGAACATTTACCTTACCAATGGAAAAAAATATCTCATCTCTAAGACGCTGAAACACTTTGACGAGATGTTAACCGAATACAATTTTCTTAGAATTCACAAATCACATTTGGTGAATTTATTTCATATCACAAAGTATATCAAAGGCAATGTCGGACAGGTGAAACTCAGTGATGAAAGCTTTGTAGATGTGGCTGCTTCTCGTAAAAAAGAGCTGTTTGCTAGGCTGAAACAATAGCCCAGAATAGACGCTAGAAACCAGCTAACGCTTTATAATAAGACTTGATGAATTTGCCCACTACACTCCTACCCTTTTGCTATAAAACCGATTGCCTACCCAATATGCAAACCAACCGCCAATCAGCAAAAATAGGGGTTGAAACCAAGCCAATTTAAAAGCAGTTACTACATCTGTATTGCCATCCATTTCAAACCAGCTTAAAATATCTTTATTCCCAATAAATAAAGAAATATCGAAATACTTAAATACGGGCACCCAATAAAATTCAAAAAACGATAAAGGCAAAATGAATATTAAAATCACCTGCCATTTACTAAATTTTGACAAATGCTTCCCAAACAAGGCAAAGCCAGACAATCCAACAAAAAGCGAATGAATCCACACAATCCAAAGGTAAAAAATAACTAATAATACAACATCCATAAATTTCAAATATAATATCGGCTAAAGATTATCAAAAACCAATCCAATTATCTAATATCTCAAGGAAAAACTTTACATTCACGATAAAACAGAAAGCCATTGGACATAGAATCATATCGGGCATATTGCATGTTAAAAAAAGGGGTGACGGAATCGCTACCCTTCCCTAAATTACCCAACATACTGGTATTTAAAGTAATGGGCAAAATGTTTACCGCTACAGACATCAACACCTTTGAAAGCTTCAGCATCAAGTGCAAGCCTGAAACTATTGAAGACCTGCGAGAACAATATCATGCCATGCAAGAGCCCAGTTATTTCTCCAAAAAACATTGGAGCAAAGTGATGGTAGACGACAGCATACCTGACAATATCCTTCAAGAATGGCTGGACATATCGTACGACTTGGTGGTGCAAAATCTCAGTAAAAAACAACAAACCTTTTTACAAAAAGATTAACCTCCTACCCTTGACACACAGATGTCATAACGAATTTTTATTTTCAACAAATTAAATTAACCTCAATTAAATTGGAAGCCCTAAAGAATAGATACAGCCAAGAATTCATTTCAAACCTTTCCAAAGTCATTGTAAAAACGCTACCTAGTTTCGACAAAAAGGAATTTGAGAACATGGTCTTTGATGCAAAATGGACGGACCGGGAATTAAAGCAACGCATGCGCCACATCACCCTTTCCATATATCATCAATTTTCAGGTGACTTCCCCAAACTATCCTCATGGGTACAAGCGTTGACATCAGAACTGAAAAATTCAGACATCAAAGAGCAAAGTTTTGAATATATGTTCCTACCCGAGTTTATTGAACTTTACGGCTTGGATGACTTTGAAGAATCCATGCGTGCTTTTCAATCAATAACAACATTTACCAGTTGTGAGTTTGCCATTCGACCTTTCTTAATAAAGTATCCAGAAAGAACCATGAGACAAATGAATATTTGGTCCTCCCATAATCATCCATCAGTAAGGCGATTTTCGTCTGAAGGATGCCGACCTCGCTTGCCTTGGGCTATTTCTCTTCCACGATTAAAGAAAGATCCAAGTCTAATACTTCCTCTCCTAGTGAAGTTGCAGCAGGATCCGTCAGACTACGTAAGAAGAAGTGTCGCTAATAATCTCAATGACATAAGCAAAGACCATCCTGAGGTGGTGATCTCCATTGCGAAGAAATGGATCGGGAAAAATAAAAAAACGGATCAGCTCATCAAGCACGGCTGTCGGACGTTACTGAAATCGGGTAATTCAACCGTCATGTCCTTATTTGGCTTTGCCCCGCCCGAAAACATTCTCCTAAATAAATTTCATGTCATTCCCAATAGCATAACGATTGGAAGCACCCTGAAATTTAGTTTTGAATTAGTCAACAACAACCCATTTCCAATAAAAATAAGATTGGAATACGGCATATATTTCATGAAGGCAAATGGTCGATCGAGCAGAAAGGTTTTTAAGATTTCCGAAAAGATCTACCCCTCTAAATCTACCACCATGACTTACAAGTCCCAAGACTTCAAAGATCTAAGCACTCGTAAACACTATGAAGGAGAACATCATATTTCACTAATATTAAATGGTCTTGAATGGATAAAACACTCATTTACTGTTTGCTCTACACAGTGACCTTATACGGTCATTAACCAAAATTGTTAATAACTTTGTTAACAACTATTCATAGCTTATTCCTACAACTATCTTGTTAGCAACCTTTAACCGTATCTTTGTGGCAACACTAGAAACACTTTAATTTAACTAAACACCAAAAGGCTTTATGCTTTTTGTTGTTTTTTTATTACCTAATATTCTGAAATAATTAATGATGAAATTTTACTTTAAATCTTTCCTACCTATTACCTTTATTGCACTAATGCTTTCATCTTCCTTGATGGCAAGCGAATTTTCTATTGGCACTGAGACCATAGAGGAGTTAGTTGCTGATTGTCCTCAAGACATAACCGTAGAATGTGGCAGCTCTCTAGACCCTGTGGTGACGGGGCTACCTACCAATCTTGAAGACGAAGCTGACATCACTTATGAAGATGTCATTACTGGTACTTGTCCTCAAGTTTTAGAAAGGACTTTCACGATCACTTATCTTAATAACCAACTACCTACGGAGACGTGTATGCAAACGATCACCATTGTTGACACCACCCCACCCGTAGTAACCGTACCGATAGGTGATGAAAATATCAGCTGTGCAGATGCAGACATTACGACCGCACAATTATATGTTTCGGGTCAGCTTACTGCTACAGAAATGAACGCCTACGACCTATATCTCGAGGGTATTTTTATGGATTTAAACTTAATCCCTAGCAGCGTTACCGATAACTGTGACGACAACTTGACATGGAATCATTTTTTAACTTATGATTTTCTTACTCCTTGCCCGCAGATTGCAAAACTCTATTGCCACTTCTATGCTATAGATAACTGTGGAAATGTCTCCGACACGGTTACTACCGTTGCCAACATTATTGATGATGTAGCTCCCGTATTTATCAATCCTCCGGCTGATGCTACTTTCACTTGTAATGCCGAATTCCCAGATCCTTCTGACTTAGTAGCGACAGATGACTGTAATGGTGGTATTGGAGGAATTGTAGCCAACCCCGTTGTAATTACTTTTGAAGAGGTTGGACCAATCATTACGGAGTGTACCTATACACTCACGCGTACTTGGACTGCCACTGACTATTGTGGCAATAGTACTACACACATTCAGACGATAACTATCGTGGACGATGAAGGGCCCGTATTTAGCCCTGCATCATTGGCTAACCTAACCCTACAATGTGACACCCCTATAGAACCGGGCAGCCCAGAGGTGCCAGGAGCCACTGCTATTGACGAATGTACAGATGACACTACTTTAAGCTATGAAGACAGTGGAGTCCCAAATGGCTGTGGTACTTTTACACGTGAATGGACCGCTATGGACAATTGCGGCAATACTACTACCGCTATACAGATGATAACCATTGAAGACAATGTTGCACCTGTCATTACTTGTCCAAATGACTTTTCTACTAACTGCTCCAATGGTGGTGAAGCAGATCCTCAAGTGACTGGTTTTGCCACTGCAACGGACAACTGCGCGACCACCATTACTTTTGAAGATGGAGATGTCACTGGAGATTTCTGTACCTTTGGATACCCTAGAACTTGGACTGCCAATGATGGTTGTGGTAATACTGCCACCTGCGTTCAAACGATAAGTATCGTGGATATTGAAGCACCAATATTTGATCTAGTCCCTAATGATACCATCATTGAATGCAACGCTACGATACCGCTATTCATAGCCACTGCTTATGACAATTGTGATGATGATGCGACCGTAGTTTTAATTACCACCACCGAACCGGGGGAATGCAACAATGAATTTTTAATCACCAACACTTGGACTGCACAAGATGGCTGTGGTAATCAAAGCACTGCAACACAGGTCGTGAAAATATCGGATACGAGTGCTCCGATATTTACTTTTGTTCCAGAGGATATCACCATCAGCTGTGATGTAAATACTCCCGAAGTAAATGCCCTAGCTGTGGACAGTTGTGGCGTGCCTTCGGTTATTTTCTATGACTCTATAGAACAAAGCGCCTGTGTTAATGAGTCCATTATCACCAGAACCTTCTTGGCTAGCGATGGTTGCCAAAATATTTCCGTTGCTTTCCAGACCATCACCATCGTTGACACCATACCTCCAGTGATCTCTGGATTTAATCCAGATATCGTAATACAATGTGATGAAGAGATTCCCGGCCCCACTGCTGTAGCAGTGGACAATTGTGGTGGTAGTGCTCTTAATATCGTTGAAGAACTTACGGATGAAGGTTGCGGTAAAATACTAACCCGTACTTACGTTGCGGTAGATAATTGTGGTAATTTTAGCTCCGCGATACAAACCATCAGTATCGTTGACACCTTTGCTCCGGTACTTTCTGGTATTCCTCAAGATATAGAAATCAACTGTGATAGCGACATACCTCTTGTGCCATCTGTTACCGCTTTGGATAATTGTAATGGTACGGTTAATGTGAACTTTCAAGAGATGATATCCAATGGCGGTGTATGCCCTTATACTATTACCAGATCCTGGTCTGCTAAAGATCCCTGTCAGAATACCACTACAGCAACGCAAATCATCACCCTTGTTGACGCAGTAATAAATCCCGAAATTATTGCTTCCCCCAACCCATTTGACAATTCACTAAGACTTGACTTCTACGTGATTGAAACGGGGCTGGTTTCTTTAGAGATTTTTGATGCCATGGGTAGATTACAACAGACTATCTATACAGGTGAAGCAATTGCCAATGTAGTTTATGAATTCCCTATTGAGACTTCGCAATGGCAACATGGCATGTACACGGCAATTCTCAAACATGAAAATGGTGTAGTAAAAAGGCAAATCATAAAGCTTTAATACTATCAGAATATAACCAACTTCATAGTCTGATGTACGTTTGACCTCCTTGAGCAAATGTCAAAATGAATTCTACCTTAAATAATTGGTGGTATCTATGGGATACTTCCACTATATTTGCCCGTAGTTTTAAATGAAATAATGCATCAATTCGATGAACAGACGGCAGTAGAATTAGAGTTTGACAAGATAAAGTCTTACTTACTGGAATATTGCGTAGCCGATACTTCTAGAAAATCTATCTCTTCACTGAAACCTTATCAGACGGTCAAGGAAGTAAATAGAGAGCTAGGATTGATTCATGAATTCCAATTAATCAAGAATGACCCTGAAGGTGATTTTCCTAGAATCGACTTTAGTGATCTCAGTATTGAGATTAAAAAACTTAGAATAGAAGGCTACATCCTCCCTCTTGAAGCTTTCATTAAGCTTCTGCATAACTCCGTGCTGTGCAATGAACTAATCCAATACATGGAAGATCATGAGGGAATGTACCCACAGCTGGAAAGAATCTTTAAGCGTGCGGGAAACAACGACATCATCATTGACAGTATCGAAACGGTATTCGACAAGAAGATGAAAATAAAAAATGATGCTTCGCACGAATTGTTTAATATCAGGTCTCAGATAAGAAGCACGAAAAGACAAATCAATAGGAATTTCGAACAAGTATTAAAAAGATTAAACGAAAAAGGATACTTAGGAGATACCAAAGAATCCTACATCAATGAACGTAGGGTACTCACCGTTATATCCAATTATAAGAGAAAAATAAATGGTAAAAACTTGGGGGTATCCAAAACTGGTGGATTCACCTATATCGAACCACAGATTAATGAAAAGCTAAATCTTGAATTAGAAGCACTTTCCAATGAGGAACGGGATGAAATTCTTAGAATTCTTAAGGAGCTTACTCACCAAATAAGGAAAGAACTACCGTTAATCAAAGCTTGCCAAAAGCTACTCAATAGACTTGATTTTATTCAGGCCAAGTATCGATTTGCAAACTTGATCCATGGGGTCATGCCCAAGTCATCCGAGTCTCCAGTGATAGATATGATTGACGCCTTGCACCCTTTACTCTATCTGTCAAACCTTAAAAATGGACAAATAACCCATGCCCAATCGATCGTTCTAAGCGACAACAATCACATACTGGTAATCTCTGGTCCTAACGCAGGAGGAAAATCCATTACCTTAAAAACTATTGGTCTATTGCAACTTATGTGGCAGTCTGGGCTGATGGTACCAGTTAATCGCAATAGTACTTTCGGATGGTTTGAAAAGATACTGACCGATATTGGCGACAACCAGTCTATTGAAAACCAATTGAGCACCTACAGTTACCGACTGAATAGGATGAATTATTTCCTTAAAGAAGCTACGCCTCAAAGCTTGTTATTATTGGATGAATTTGGATCTGGCTCTGACCCTGAGCTAGGAGGTGCACTGGCAGAGGCCATATTTGAATCCTTGTATACCAAGAAATCATACGCAGTTCTTACCACCCATTATGCCAACATCAAACTCACTGCTGCATCTATGGATAGGGCTACCAATGCATGCATGCTATTTGACCAACGCACCCTTGCCCCTACGTTTGAACTTGCGATAGGACAACCTGGAAGCTCCTTTACCTTTGAAGTAGCAAAGATGAATGGCATTCCGGAACATTTGATAAAAAAAGCCAAGTCAAAACTCAGTACAGAACGAGTAAAGATGGATGAGTTGATCCACACCTTGCAAATGGAAAAATCCGTTTTTCAACGCAGAAATCAATCTCTGAAAGACAAGGAAACACATACGGTAGATATGAAATCGCAGTATGAAGAGAAAATAAAATCCGCTGACAGCCAGAAGAAATCACAACGAGATTTCATTCAGCAGAACAATAAGCTGATCATCTCAGGCAAAAAGATGGTTCAGTTTATTGACAAATTTGTGCCTGGCAGGAATAACAAGTCCCTTCTCACAGAGATTAAGAAATACTTAGCTATAGAAAAGAGTAAAATCACCGACATCACTACCAAAAAGGAACAACGAACAAAAGCCAAACGAATAGGACAGAAAAAAATATCCTCTAAAAAGAAAAAGAAGTCAACTCCAGTCATAACTAGAACACCCGTTCTTGGAGACAAAGTATTGTTACTTAAAACAAAACAAACTGGAATTATTGATTCGATAGACAAAGGTAAAGCGTATGTCATTGTAGGTAATTTCAAAATACAGTCAAAACTTTCTGACCTGAAGCTAAAACTGTAAAACCACCTTGCAATCAACTGATTTTTAATGGTTTTTACAAATAGACACCTAGCGTGTAGCCCAATGCTTGGGTTATAATTAACCCCCTACATATCAATTTGTAAAATAATTGATTAGATTTGTACTAATACAAACTATAATCATAAAAACACATGTCAGTAAATTTACTTAACTTATTTAAGGATCAATTGTCTGGAGCAGCTATGAAAGGAATCAGTAGCATGCTTGGAGAATCAGAGTCCAACACGGGATCCGCCATGAGCGGAATAGCCGCAACATTATTAGGCTCTTTGGCCAGTAAAGCTTCCTCAGCATCTGGTGCTGCAAGTCTTCTTGGAGACCTTGGAAAAGCGGATACAGGAATCCTAGGAAACATTACTTCTATACTTGGTGGTGACAACAAAAGCAGCTTCCTTGACGGAGGAACAAAATTAGTTTCAAGCCTATTAGGAGGGAAATCAGGATCGGTAATTGATAGCATTGCTAGCATTGCAGGAATTGGAAAAGGATCTTCTTCTACACTTCTAAGCATGGCAGCACCATTATTGATGGGGTTCGTAGGCAAGTATGTAAAAGACAAAGCTCTTGATGCAGTAGGACTTGGAAAACTAATGGGGTCTCAAAAAGATTTCATCAAGAGTGCTATGCCTTCATCATTATTTAGTAGTCTAGGATTTTCATCCTTAGGTGCCGCAGCTAAAGATGCCGTAAAAGGTGCCGCAGCTACTGTAACCAATACGGCAAACCAAGCTACCAGTGGTGGTGGTGGATTTATGAAACCTTTGCTTATTGCACTAGCGGTACTCGCAATTGGGTATTTCGGATTCAAATCTTGCTCTGGCGATGAGGCCAATCAAGCGGATCAACATCACGAGGAGATGAAAAAGGATGATCACCATACTGATGATGCCCTCAAGAATCTTGAGGATGATCACACTGGTCATGATCATGCAGATGAAAAGGCAGATGACCATACTGGTGACAGTCATAGCGATGGAGACGAAGTGGATGAAATGGATCCTAAAGGTCTGGTATTCGAGCAAGGAACATGGGCATATACGCTTAATGACTTCTTAGCACATGGAACCGGATCTAAAACCTTCACCTTAGACAAAGTACCGTTTGAAGGTGAAGAAGTTTCTCTAGAAGCCAAAGCACAATTGGATAACCTTGCTAAGATACTTCAAGCTTACCCTAACCTCAAAGCCGAAGTTCAAGGGCATACGTCTAAAGCCAAAAATGCGGTAGGTAAAAAGACCAAAAAAGCAGCTACTACAGTGCGTGCTAAATGGGTATTACTTAAATTAAAATCGAGAGGTGTAGATAAAGATCAACTTACCTCTGCTGGATTTGGTGATGAAAATTTACTCTCTGATATTGCAGAAGATGCGGCAGAACAAAAAAGAATCATGATTAAGTTCGTGAAATAATTTATTTATTCTATTCTATATTAATCCTGTTTCATTGATTTGAGACAGGATTTTTTTTATCCTTGAATCTCTACCTATCGCAACATAAATAAGATCGAACACTATAAAGCATAAATGTTTTAACCATCTTTGCGGAAAATTAATTATCATGTCACGAGCCAAGTTATTTCTTAAATCAAAAAAGGATCAATCCTTAATGAGACAACATCCATGGGTATTCTCCGGTGCTATAAAAAAAATAGATGGCTTCCCTGTCGAAGGGGACATAGTGGATGTCCATGCCAACAAAGGGCGTTTCCTAGGCAGAGGCATGTATAGTGATGCGAGTATCTCGGTTAGAATTCTTACTTTTAACGAAGCGGAAGATATCGATGAATTATTTTTTAAAAACGCCATAGATAAAGCGTGGAAAATAAGAAGGTCTATAGGAATAGTTGAAAATAAAAGCACGAATATCTATAGATTAATTCATGCCGAGGGAGACAACCTGCCAGGACTGGTAGTGGATATCTATGGTGGCACTGCGGTACTGCAAGCTCATGCGCCTGGCATGCATATGCATAGAGAGACTATCGCACGGTTATTAGTAGAACTAAGTGATGGGGCAATAAAATCTGTGTTTGACAAAAGTGGAGGTAGCTTACCAAAACAATATGAACCCAAGCCCGAGCCATGTTTCATTATTGATGGTGATGATCCTGTAAGCAGCTATCTAGAGAATGATTTGAAATTCGAAATTGATTGGAAGGAAGGTCAGAAAACTGGTTTTTTTATTGATCAACGGGACAATCGAAAGCTTATTGGAGCGTATTCTAAGGGCAAAAGTGTACTTAACACCTTCTGCTATACTGGAGGGTTTAGCATTTATGCATTAGAGCAAGGTGCGACAAAGGTTCATTCGGTAGATAGTTCACAATCGGCATTGGACGTGTTGGACAAAAACATCATCCTAAATGGATTTGAAGATAAAGATCACCAATCTATAAAAGCAGATGCCATGGAGTATGTCAAACAATTGCCTCACGACTATGACATCATCATTCTTGATCCGCCAGCATTTGCAAAACATGTGAGAAGCAGACATAATGCTATACAAGGATACAAAAGACTTAATGCGAATGCCATTTCTCAAATAAAACCGGGAGGAATAATTTTCACTTACTCCTGCTCACAAGTTATCACAGCAAAGATATTTAGAGATACCATTACCGCTGCAGCTATCAATGTAGGCAGACAAGTGAAGATTCTGCATCAAATGACCCAGCCTGCTGATCATCCTATTAACATTTTCCATCCGGAGAGTGAGTACCTTAAAGGTCTCGTTCTATATGTGGCGTAGGGAGACATAAAAATAGGGTAAGCCTATCTTATAGACTTACCCTCCCTTCTACCATTACATTACTGTAATTAGTAATTATTTTTTAATGACATCACCACTGCCATTTTCAGAGATGTTAATTTTACCTGGATTGCCATAGTAGTATATATCTCCACTACCCTGCACCTGGGCATCCAGAGATTGATTCACTCGCACACTACTATTACCGCTGCCTGAGACAATCACTGAGCAGCTGAACACATCCAAGCCTGAAGCATGTACATCTCCAGAGCCATTGATCTCAATTTCTAATGATTTTGACTTTCCTTTAAGATCTACATCCCCAGAGCCATTGATCGACACGCCTACACTTTCTGTTTCCACTTGATAATCCACATCTCCTGATCCATTGATAGATATTTCGAAATTCTCTTGACGAAACATCGATTTACCAGTAATGTCTCCCGACCCGTTAATAGTAAGTTTCTCCAGACTAGGTGTGGTAATGTATATGGTAAAAGTCTTGTTTATACATACCGATTCTTTGAAGTCTATTTCCCACTCACCATGTGAAACGGAGGTTGTGAGCAGATCAATAATATTTGATTGCCCCTTCACTTCTACTTTGGCTACAGATCCATAGCTCACTATAACATCTGCCGAGCAGGCAATATCTATCTTATCAAATTCTTTAACCTCAATGCTCTTGGTTACCACTTCTCCACTCCCATGTACACATTGAATCCCGCAAGACATAGAGAATAAAGAAATGAATATTGCTATTATTATAATAATTATTTGTTTCATGAATATTTGTATTTTAATTGGTTATTTGTATGACGTACTAGCGGTACCATTTGTTACACACCGCTTCTCTTTAGACCGGACATATTCCTAAACGTTGCATCGTCACTAAATAAAAAGAGCCGTAACCTCTAAAGATCACGGCTCAAATGAAAACCAATTTCAATTAAAACATTTTCTTTTCTCCCATTAATATCCACTATTATATTCTGACATATTAATTTTATCACTTATCTCATCAAACGATATTACTTTTAATGTCATCTCTTTAACGTCTTTCTTCTTCTTTACATCACTGAGCTCCATATTCATCTCCATCATAAAACCTTGCATGTGATCATAAAGGTTAGCATACACTACATTTTTTGAGTTGGCTTCTTTAAAAGGGTGAATTCCTTTAAGTCTTGAATCAGTAGTAATCCAGACAAGCCCCGTCTGCTCCGTTGATTTCACCGAATACTCGTCACAGGAAAACCCTAAAATGGTCTTTGTATTTCCTGTCTTAGTGATCGTAAAATCAACTTGTTCTAATTTCTCCTCTTTTCCTTCATTAGGCATCTTCATTGCCATATAGCTTTTTTGCTCTTCATTAATAATCACCATACTATTATTATTGTAATCCATAATCATCGTAGAACCCTCCATTGCCGATGCAGCATTCTCATCTAGTGGCTTCCCGTTTTGAGAAATACCACTCATGTTTGCTATCACATAGTTACCTTCACGAGGCAGCGACATCTCCATATTCATTGTTGTGGTTTCTTTTTCACTTATCGATACTATATTGAATTTAATTTTATAATCAAAACTATAGACGTCTTCAATGTTGGCAGAACCGAATGCGGCAAACATATTCTCATTGCTTGACTCCGAATTAGACGAGCTATTATTTGTACTATCGTCTCCATCATCTTTTTTCTTAACTGAACCATCAATTTTCTCCTCCGTCTTATCCAGGGTTTTATCCATTGCTCGGTCAATCTTTTGATCCAATCGAGCTTTTGCTTTCTGCTCCATCTTTTTTCCTAGTCTATCCAGGATCTGTGCTTGGCCAGCAGTACTGAAAAATAAGATAATTCCAGAAAATAGTATTATTGGTATTATGCGTTTCATGACTTATATAAATTAGCTAAGTTAATATTACGGGCAAAGATAGCACCCAAACACCAATTAGCATCATAGCGATGAGCTAGTGGTAGAATATCAGCAACAACTGGTGATAAATTATCGGTTTTTTGTATCTTGTGCTACACTTAATACGCTTATTGATGAAATTCAGAGCATTGCTGTATGTACCATTTATAATCATTTATTCCTGCGTATCGTATGATCATATCCCTGCGACCCATACGCCACAAGAGCAATTGGACAATATCACGAGCCTCAAACTTAGCAATCAATCTCTACAAGAGATACCTCCAGTGATCTTTCAATGTAAGAATCTTGAAACGCTGATTCTATTCAACAACAAGATTTCTAGTATCCCTCCCGAAATCAACCAACTCACCCTACTAAAGCGACTTGACCTTGGTCGAAATGACATCACCACGCTACCGGATGAAATTGGTGGTTTAAAAAATCTTCGCGACCTTTCCTTATTGCACAACAATATAGAGTCGTTGCCCCCTAGCCTATTTCAAATTGAATTAATAGAAGACATCAATCTTACGGGCAATAGACTAGAAAGACTACCAGACATGACAGCAATGACCCTGCTTGAAAGGCTGGAGTTGGATTACAATCGGCTGGAAGTACTACCCAGCAGCATAGGTCATCTACAAAGCCTAAATTACTTGAGTCTCTCCAACAATCATCTGGATTCCCTTCCAGAGGAAATAGGATATCTATCGAATCTCAATTATCTAAATCTCAATGATGCCGGATCTGTTCTATACGTCCCTGAGAGCTTATGCAAACTGGTACTCCTGGATGAACTTTACCTGAACACCCATGGATATGTGCCAGCTTGTTTACGATCAAGCAGGATGCGCTTCAACAAGAGGTAGTGAATATAGATGACAAGTAAAGCGATCAATTATCTATTCTTACGCCTCCGTATCCTGATTCTATTTCAATGGAGCCTCCTCCGTTACCAATCTGACCCCAGTAGTGGTCTGAATTAAACCCATCTTCTTGGTGGTTTAATTCTGACTTACAACCACACCTGAATGAGGCAAAATCCATTTCTACATCGACACGGAAACTTTGATCCGTAGTTAAATCAATTCTAATATCACCAAATGAATTATCAATAACTATCTTATCGAATTCACGGGATACTTCTTTTACTTTTACCCCGCCATATTGCGTATCTATGACCATGGAGTTACGTAAATCAGATATTTCAAGATCACAAAACTGAAAATCTCCGTGCATGCCGTACACTTCACCGATCTCAACAGCATCATATTGAGAATCTATCTCTAAGTCTTGCACTTTAGAGATATACACATCGGAGAAACTTGACTCCACATCGAGGCGAGTGGCACTATATATCTTAAGGTCACCATATTGTATCTCCACTTTGCTTTCATTATTGAACAACCCATTGGCATCTAGGTCACCAAATTGGATGTCCATATCTACAACGCCTTGCCAATCCGGAATCTTAACGTCTCCGAACTCGCTATTAAAATCAAGATACATGCTTGAAGGTGCTTTGATAGAAATACGTATATCAATGGTATTGTTGCCATCGGTATGCACATTTGACCCCATTCCAGCGTCAATTCTCACTTCTGAGGCAGAACCGTTGACGCTAACCTTTATTTTATTCATCAATCGATCTGCCCGATCTTGATTCTTGGCTTCTGTATTGACATTCACTTCCACATATACTTCATTCTTTTCCCAACTGGTAATCGTCACATCACTGAAGCTTGAGTTTACTGTTAATCGGGAATCTGAATTTATATCGAAACTATAATCTTTATAATAACTGCTATTCGATTGGGCGTAACCAGATCGAGAGAACATGAGAACTAGTAATAGTAGAAGGGGGAATAATCTATTTGTTTTCATATTAAATTGTATTTATTGTTTTTCTTTTTATTGAATTATCACCTGGGGATGCTTCCTCCCTAAGGTTATGTTCAAGACGATTTATGAGCACTTCAAGCAATTTCAATCTCGCTCTATAATTATTTGCCATCGCCTTTATTATCCGCTTATTATTATCATATTTCTTAAGTTTTACTTTAAGGATTAAATATGCATCTTCAAGCCTTTCCATCTCTCTAATACTTTGGTTAGTGATAGCGGTATCGAGGACTCCTAGCCGCTCAAACTCACTCATCTTGCTGTCCATCTTTTTTGTAAAATAGACTTCCATATTATCGGTTACCACAGCCGATTGATTGGATGTGCTCACCAATACATCTTCACCTGCCGAGTCGCCTACGGATCGAGCGATACCGAAACCAATACCGATCAACAACAGTACGGATGCCGCCAACTTCATTACGTTCCACACTTGGGAATTTTTCTTATTCGCATCCAGCTTGCCTATAAATCTATCTACGTGTCCTTGGGGGACATCTTCATCAAGCGATGCTGAATTGTTTTGAAAAATATTTTTTAGTTCATCCTCCATCTTTATAGTGTTTTGGCAGTTTGCCATTCCAAATATGCCATTTTTAATTTTTTCTTTCCTCTTAGGTACTGCGATCGTGAGGTGCTTGCTTTAATCTTCAATATTTCGGCAATCTCCTCATGCGTGTACCCTTCCAGAAGATGTAACGAAAGAATAATACGATAACCTTGGGGCAATTCCATCATCAAGACTTTCAATTGCTTTACATCATACTTCGGATCAGGCGTTTCATCTTCTACTTCTACCACATTCCATTCTTGCGCTTCTACATGGACTATTTTATTTCGGCTAACCTCATTCAAACATTGATTGATGGCTATCCGTTTTATCCAAGTCAACAACTGCGAACGTCCTTCGAACTTACTAATCCCATTAAACACCCGAATGAATGTCTCCTGCATCATATCCTCCGCTGTCTCCCGATTTTTGACTATCCTTAGACAAGTATTATATACACGCTTACTCAGCAGACGATAAAGTTCCATCTGTGCCATTCGGTTTCCCTCCTGACAGCGTATTAATAAATCGATGTTTACTTGGCCGTTCAACGTACTGTGGTGGTTGTTTGCTTTATTAGACAATGATTTTAGTACAACGTTGCATCTCTGCTAATTTATTTAAATCCATGACATGCTACACTATCATTTTCCCCTTTGAAATATTCGCAAGATAAGGCGCTTGATCCACCTTTACAGAGATGACAATTCCAACAGCAGCATTATTCATATTATCACGATTCATGGATAGAGGACAATACTATAATGAAGACAAAGTGCCTGCGAGAGTCTTAGCACTGGTAATTTTAGATCTTTTTTCGCACATACTTCATCTTTAGCGAATTCATTCCATCACTCTCAAGACCAGAGATATCTTTACTTACAAACCGAATCACCTGATCGTACAACAACGGAATCAGTGGCACCTCCTCTATTATCATTGAATCCATGGATTGATACAACGCTATCCTTCTCTTGGGATCTTTTTCCAGTATGCTTTCCTCATACAACAAGTCGTAAGCTGGATTGCTATAATGGGTGTAATTAGCTCCTTTGGGGCTGTGGTTTTTCGAATAAAAAAGCGCTAAAAAATTCTCTGAATCTGGGTAATCCGCAATCCAAGATTTTCTAAAAAACAGGATCTCGCTATTTGCCACTCCCTGCCGATGATTACTGGTTGGCAATACATCGATGGACAATGTGATGCCTATCTGCTCCAACTCATGCTGGATAAACTGGCATAACTCTACATACGAACTGGTAGTGGATAGTTGCAACTTACCGATGCCATCCGGATAACCAGCTTCAGCAAGCAGTGCTCTCGCTTTATCTGGATTATATTCATAGCCTTGCAACCTATTTGTAAATGAAGAGAGTCCTTCTGGCACAAACCCACTATGGGCTGCTGAGCAAGTATTATTTCGAATATAGCGCACCATCGCATCCTTATTTATCGCATGACTAATGGCCTGCCTCACCTTCTTATTGGCTATGGGAGATTGACGGCTTAGGCTTAGCGAATCATCGATCATAAACCCCAGGTAATCCGTTTTCAAATATGGTTGTTTTATCAAATAATACCGGTCAGAATAGGCTTCAGACAAACTGCCATCTTGATTGAGCAATTGATCCTTGTAGGCTGGATCAATTCCTGAGATCATATCGTATTCACCTTTGAGGAAATCCAAAAACATATTACTCCTATCTTTTACGAACGACACCGAGATGGCATCAAGGTATGGCAGCTTCTTTCCTTCTCCATCTTTTTCAAAATAATTCTCATTCTTCAACAATGAAAGCCGATTGTTCTCCAGCCAGAAATTGAATACAAAAGGACCTGTACCTACGGGGTGTTCTCTGAAATCTTGGCCATATTTTTCAATAGCTTCATGCGGAATAACATTACAAAAAGGCATAGAAAGCATGCCTATAAAAGGGGCGAAATTTTGCTTCAGGTGAATAACAAATGTATGGTCGTCCAATGCCTCAAATGGCAGCGTACGATCTACTTGAGAAAAAATCCACACTCCTGGTGAGGCAACCTCCTCATCAATAATTCTAGAAAAACTATACACAAAATCTGAAGCTACCACGTTACGACTCACATTGGAACCAAAACAATCATCATCGTGGAATGGGATATCCTCTCTAAGCTTAAACACATAATCCAGTCCATCATCCGATATAGTCCAAGACGCTGCTATACAAGGAATAATATTTAAGTTTTCATCCATCTGCACGAGTCCATTGAATAGCTGACTTACCCACCAAATATTCTCATAATTATTCGCAAATGCGGGATCCAAACTAGTGATCCCCTCCGCTTCATTATAGTAAAACACTTGTTTACCCGAATCTTTCACCACAGGCGTACATGACTGTGCAAACGACAACACCAGTGCCAATCCAATAAGAATACTTAATTTAAATTCAATTCTGAATGCTTCAATCATTGCCTCAAGATAGCGGGATAAATTCATTTCAAATTATCCGTTGTTGTTTTTTATTACAAGCCCCTTGTTAACCAAGCAAGACTTTATACTTCAAGATAGGTTGCCTCTTCAAGATTCGAATTATGTATCAACCTTGTATTTCTACATACATTAACAACACCTGTCTGTGCAAAAATTCCCTACTCAGAAGACCATTTAAGCCTACTTTACCAGCAATATTTTTAATAATTTAGCACTTTAATATTAAATCATGTTGACTAAGAAAATTTCCTCGTTTATACTGTTTTTTCTACTGCTGGGGTTCGGATTATTTGCTCAAGAGGATTGCTCCAATGGCATTGATGATGATGGTGACGGACTTATTGACCTGAACGACTTCATTGACTGCCCTTGCACCTTCAATCCCAATATAGGATCTGTCACTTCATTAATCGAGAACCCCTCATTTGAGGATTTTGCGATTTGCCCTACCGTTCCGAATCAATTAAACGAGGCGGACTCTTGGAATCAAATGACCAATGGCGGACCCGACTATTTCAATACGTGCAGTCCATTTTCTGCTATCGTTCCTTTACCATTTCCTGATGGCGAAGGCGTTGCTGGCTTTGCTGCTTCTAATGGGTTTCTAGAATACATTGGCGCTCCATTGACGAGTCCGTTGGTTGCGGGAGAGGATTATCGCTTGGACTTTGATGTCGCAGCTGCCCATCTTGACGGCACCGTACAAAACGCTGTCGGGCCACCAATCGCATCCAACATTGAACTCACACTATATGGCAATCTAAGCACTACAAATTTCCCGATCAGCACCACAACGGGGCTCACCCCGCCTGCACCGGCTAGCACATGGGTCGTTCTTGGGACTGTTGACTACAGCCCATCCGACACTTGGACGAATCAAAGCATCTTATTCACTGCTGGAGACAATTATGAAATGATCGCTTTTGGACCGCCAATTGGCTTGCCTTTCGATTACATCAACGCCAATGACCTACCCTACTTTTTTGTAGATCAGTTTATTCTTAACCTTGAGTCCTCCTTCGGGGCTACCTTAAGTTTAACTGGAGAACTATGCTTGGACAACAGCTTCATAGCAGGTGTAGTACCAGACCCCACCACACAATGGTATTTCAATAACGAAGCCATTGTTGGACAAACAACAGACGACCTAGACGTAAGCGCACTTGGCTTAGGCGCTGGCGACTACTCCCTCTCCATTATCTCTGGAGCTGGCTGTGAATTCGCCTCTATTAGCGTACTAGACAATGACTACCCCGAACTAATATACGCCATTAGCGACCTTTGTCCTCCTGGGGACGTGACTTTTACCAGCAACTCTATTATTAATTCAGGCATCATTGATTCCACAGTATGGCAACTACAATCTACGTATAGCACTGAAACTGCCACCGAAGCGTACAACACTCCTGGCAATTACAATATCACACTTTCTGCTTTTAGCGAGCTCGGATGTCGGACTGATTCCAGCTTTTCAATCAGTGTGGAAGCGCCACCTATTGCCTCTTTCAGCTTCAATCCTGGCTGTGTGGGGCAACCCATCTTGTTTACTGATGAATCCACTGCTGGGGCGGGCATTATTATTTCAACTTTTAACTGGGACTTTGGTGACATGACAAACTCCAGCTTACAAAACCCAGACCACACGTACAGTGATGTACTAAGCTATGATGTCTTACTTACCGTCAGCACTGCTGCTGGTTGCGCTGACGACACCACCCTCACGGTATCTTCTTTTCCTACTCCGGTTCCCGAATTCTCTAGTACTACGGCATGTGTAGAGCAAAGTGCTACTGTTTTCAATAACCTTAGCACTATCTCTACAGGCACTATCACTGACGTCAGCTGGGACTTTGGTGACTCCAACACAGCAGGGAATATAAACGCCCCTTCAAACAACTATAGCGCTAGTGGTGAATACAATGCAACCCTCACCGCCACTTCAGACCACGGATGCATCAATAGCATTACCAATACCGTCTCAGTAAGTGACATTACTGCCAGCATCAATGCGGATCAATGGACAGGTTGCTCTCCCCATTGCGTACAATTTGATGACGCTAGCACTTCTGATCTTGGCGCTATCTATAACTGGGAATGGAATGCTTCAAATGGACTCAGTTCTTCATTAGTAAACCCTAATATCTGCTTCAATAACCCGAGCAATGATACCGATGCTATATATGACATACAATTGATCGTAGAAAATGAATATGGCTGTATTGATTCTATCACCCTTTCCAGTGCTATTATCTCTGGATATACCCCCGTTGCAGATTTCAACTACTCCCCTACTGAAATCACTAGCATCGACCCTACCATACACTTAAGCAACCTAAGTCAAGGGGCTGACACCTACTTATGGGAATTTGGCGAAGAAGGCGTCAGTACTGATTTCGAACCTACCTACACCTTTGAAAACAATGGAACTACTGAAATCACCCTCGTTATCAGCACCAGCGCTGGATGTATCGATTCCACTTCTAGATTCATCAATATACTACCTATTCAAACTATATATGTACCGAACACCTTTACTCCTGATGAAGATGGGCTTAACGACTTGTTCTTCCCCATCATAAACGGTGCGAGTATAGACCTATATGAGTTCGAGATTTACGATCGATATGGGCATGCATTATTCCGAACCGAGGATCCAGAAGAGAAATGGAATGGAGACTACTCCTTAAACAATAAGTTCTACATCGCAGATGGTACTTATTCGTGGAGAATGAAGATTCGATTTAATGGTGACACCAATGTACAAATAAAAACTGGCACCTTAACAGCCCTTCGATAGGCCACTAGCAACACTTTATATTAAGGAGCTATATCAACTCAAAATCAATTGGGTGTCGAATTAATTTGCGCTATAAAAACCTATTATGCCAACTGTCCTTAATGGACACTTCCCAATTGGACAACAGTGCTTTCTTATTGGCTACAAGATTATTATATACTATAGTATTTTCATCCACCGCTCCTTCTGCAACTAAGGACGGTAAGTCTGCAAGGTTGGTTTCCAGAAGTTCTCCATTCCTACCTCGATATATCACCTTTAGCCTATTAAAGAAGTCAATTTGAAAATGTACGCCCATCTTTTTTATATATTGTGTCATGCTATCTTTACTGCAACCCCCTGGGCTGTTGTTATGATCTGCAATCACGATGACAAACCTATGATAAGACACCATGGAAGCCGCACGGAGTTTTGCTCCATGAGAATCCCATTGACTTACAAAGTCATTTAACTGACGGTCCATTTCATTAACTTCATCTACCAATAGCGTTCTATCTGCTTGAAAAATCCAAACTTCACTACTATCATTAAATGATGAGAGAAACTTACTTAGATTATCCACAGCGTTCATTAAAATTTCCATGGGACAAAGTTAAGCAATTCAAATCATCATTGAAGCAACAAAACACCAGAGATAACTACAGGTTATTATCCCTCCTAAGCTCAATTTGCCTACACAAATAGGAGCCACTTCTATAAGAAATCAATAAAAACCCTTAAAAAATGACAAAAAATGGACAATACCTTGAACTCAATACGCAAATTTGTATATATTTGCGACCCCTAAATAAGGGATAAAGAAATTTACAAAGAAAAATTAATGGGAAAAGGAGACAAAAGAACCCGAAAAGGAAAGATTTGGAGAAAATCTTACGGTGTTAGCAGACCAAGAACGGCAAGAAATGAGGCGGTCGTAGTTTTATCAAAAGAAGAAAAAGCGGCTAAACTAGCTGCAATAGCTGCTAAAGAAGAAGCTGCTGCAACAAAAGCAGCAGAGAAAGCCAAACCAAAAAAGGTTGCTAAAAAGGCCCCTGCTAAAAAAGAAGCAACGAAAAAAGAGCCTGCAAAGAAGGCTCCTGCGAAAAAAGCAGCTCCTAAGAAAACGGCAAGTAAGGGAGACCAACTTACCAAGATCGAAGGTATCGGTCCAAAGATATCAGGCATCTTGTCAGAAGCTGGTTTTGATACTTTTGCAAAATTAGCTAAGGCTGATGTAGAAAAACTAAAGGAAATTCTAGCTGAGGCTGGAGGAAGATATAAATCTCATGACCCTTCTACATGGCCAGAACAATCAGCTCTTGCTGCTGCCGACAAATGGGACGAATTGAAGGTGCTTCAAGACGAACTTGACGGAGGAAAAAAGAAATAAAATACTTATAAGCTGCTTTTGTAGCTTCTGAGCACTAAAAATATAGCTGTCTACTTCATTGTGGACAGCTATTTTTATTCATGCGACAATTTCCGAAATGCTAGCAGTAAGTCTTTCTTACTATTCGGGGAGTTATGAAGATATCCCTTCATCTCCATCAATAACGAATTAGCACTATCCCCTACTTCCGCTCCACCCATAGTTTCTCGATAATAATTAAGGAATTTCATTACCCAGAAGGCATTCATCCAATGATAAAATCGTTTTTCAAATGCCTCCAATGAGGCGGTATTGTCTTTGATGTTTTTCCAGTCCAGATTATAGCTTGTCTTATCATTCAAGTATTGCTTCATCACTTTGGAAAGCGAATGAACCCCTTGCGTTCCATCATCCGAGGAATTATAAATATCCGGAATCAGTGCCACCAACGACTTCACATCAATAAATCCCGCTAAAGGATAGGTCACAAATGAATCTTCTTTATCCATCTGCAACATGGCTCTACCAGTACCAAACGGAACTCTCGTAGAGTCACGAGAGGAAGGATAAACAATAGCCGTATCGATATGTCCGAAACCACTTAGCGGCATAAACTTATGCAAAAAGTAGAAATCTTCACCCGCCTTTCGCTTATTCATACCACCTTGCTTCTGATATGCCTCATAACGCACTACCATGGCACTACCCACAGTATGATAGGCATACGGTAATCCTGCGAACTTCAATCCTTGATTATAATATCTTAAATGCAATTCATAGTCAATAATCTTATTGGTATTCGTCTCTACATTTTCTATCTCATGCCAATACCGGATGGAGGCTGCGGGGGATCGTTTGTTTGATAAAAAAAACTGTTCGATCTGTATCATATATTCCTTTGACACGGTACAATCTGCATCCAGACACGTGACCACTCCATCCACCTTCTTGTCCTCCACACTTGACAGATATAAAAATCGATGAACCGCCTCATCCATACCTATTTTACGTGCCAAGCCTACACCAGCATGCTTTACGGGCAAGTCTGGTTGATGCATTACATGAATAGGGATATGGTTATTATTGAATTGCTTAATGGTTGCAATGCTTTTTTCATTTTGCGATAGTACCGAAGATGCATCTATAGCAGAGGAGTTAACCACTACAATTACTTCCACCCCCAATTCAGGAGGCGTGCAACCCATCAATGAAGTAAGGGTGTGTTCTATGGAAGGTTCATCATAGCATGGGATTACAATTATATTGAAAGTGCCTGATTTCGGAGGAGCAATAATCTGCGGAGCAAACAAAGCGTGCTTTTCAATATATCCACTCAAGGGGAAAGTCTTTTTATCTGCCAGTCATCACCAACTTTATCATATACATAGCGATCATGCAATCGACTCACCCTGCCCTTCCAGAATTCAAAGAAAAAAGGCTTTACTAATATCCCTCCCCAGTGTGGAGGACGAGGCACTGCCATCCCTTCATACTTCTTGTCTAGAGCCGCTAATTTATCCTCTAGCTCATTACGATCTTTGATCTCTCGGCTTTGATCTGACGCCCAAGCTCCTAGCTGACTCCTACGTGGGCGGTGAGAGAAATATTCATCTGAAATAGCCGCATCAATAAAGGAAGCATCCCCTTTTATCTTAACTTGACGACTGATTTCATTCCAAAAGAAATTCAAACTCACCTTAGGGTTATTACGAATATGAACCCCTTTATCACTTTCATAATTGGTATAAAAGATATAGCCCTCTTCCGTCATTCCTCTTAGATATAAAATCCTCGAATCGGGAATATTATCTTTATCCACTGTAGAAAAACACATAGCAAAAGGATCCAGCAGATCGGCATCCGTTGCCTCTTGCATCCATTGCTCGAATAATTGTAGTGGATTATTTTTTAAGTTAGACGACTCCAAGGGAGCGTCATTAAATTCTCTTCGTACAAACTTGATATGATCACTAATGTTTTTTTGTTCCATAAAGCATAATATATTGGTGCAACAAATGTAAAGGATAACCCATTAGGAACAAAAGATAATGATATGACATAAGTCTCTTTTTGGACAATATTTTTGATCTCTACAACCTACTCTACGAATTCAAACAGAAGAAACTGATTTAGCTGATGCCCATAAATTTGAAAATTATCATCCGACACAAATACTATGGATCTATTCCCACTTTGTAACTCTGGGCCAAAGCACATCCCTTCAATATTATCCACCCTACTTTCTGTCAATTGTGATCGAACAGATTCAAAATCAAACAGCAAAGTCTTCTTCACAGGCTGATATTCGCTATGCACCAAGCTCCCTACGTCATAGACATCCGTGGCATCACCATAATCTACTAGGTACAGTTTGACGTTGTTACCTCCGTCTTCATGCCCCTGTGCATAGGCTCGCTCCAGTACGAGCAGTCTATTGCCCTCCAATGCCAGCATCTCTACCAAGCCATTGATTTCCAAGCCATCTTCATCTAGTGCACTTCGTGACAATGGCTCTAGGAGGTAAGCGTATTGCGCCTCCACCACACCAGTACCTAATCCGATTTTGGTTAACCTCACTGGAGAATTAGTTTTATTGATCACAGGAATCTCTCCATCTTGCTTTAAAGGCAGCTCCATACCTACCCAAAAGCTCTTACCATCCACACACAACCCTTCTAGCGATCCGTTATGCCTTGGTCCAAGCATGTCATTCGCCTTATCCAATTGCAAATTAGACGGCAACGCTATCGCTTTCACTTCATCGTTATTTGGCGAAACACGATATATACTTGGGGCAACGCCCTTTTTGATCTTTCCCTCACTGGTCCACAGAACACTTCCAGATTTACCGACAAATCGTATTGATTCTGGATCTACCCTATTGTCAGGGAAATCATCCCCGTTTTCATTATGGAGCACATTACTTCCAATCACTTCCACCTTAGAGAATCCTTTATCTGAAAAACGTATGTCCATATTATAGTATCGAATCGGCCCATGATCGTCATCACATATCACCAGCCACCTATCCGCAAAATAATCTATCCCTGACAATCCACCAACTACGGTATTCTCAAAATTCTCGCGTGCAGGAAAAACATATTCATCCACATATACCAATCTGGGTGCGGGGTGCATATCTCTTGCTGTGGACGGAGGCCTATCCCTCACGTCACAAGCAGACAAAATCAATAATAAGACTATCCAATGGTTCATATTCCACATATACTTTTTTTTGTGAAAATAAGAAAAATTGTATCAATGCACCCCAGACATTAACTTTCGAATAAATGGGGAAATCAATATCGCTATAATCCCGATACCAATCACCACAATTCCTAGCAGACTGAAAACGGTAACATAGGAGTACAACTGCCCCCATTCTGCAGATTTCTCCGCTACGTCTTGTGGATTTAATCCGGTGATCATGTTTGACCACCGCTGCAGGACACCATCTTTCATCAGCAAAGAGTCACTACTTGAGTCGGTGGTAAGTTTGGCGATTTTTCCAGCGAAATAGTGTCCGTAAAACGAAGACAAAAACCAAACCCCCATAAGAAAAGCAGCAAATTTAGCTGGTGCCAACTCCGTAACTTTTGACAGGCCTATAGGTGATATGAACATTTCCCCTAAAGTGTATAACAGATATCCAAACACCAACATAATCATTGGTGTCATGGCTTGGCTATCCGCCCAACGACTAGAGAATCCGAATACCACAAATCCAAAACCAAGTATCAATAATCCAAAACCAAATTTCAATGGTGAATTTGGATTGCGGTGGATGCTACTCAAATATTTCCACAACCAGGAGAAAAATATAGCCAGTAAAATAATAAAGAAGGAGTTAATACTATTCGTCTGAGATGCATTAAGCAAGACCAGATCAACATTTCGCTTAGCAAACAAAGTCAATGAGCTTCCACCTTGTTCGAATACTGACCAGAAAATAGTCGCCAAACCGGTAAAATAAATCACCACTAGCAACCTACCCTTTTCTACTTTAGACGATTGAAAGAAGATGATGGAAAGCACGATTAACAAACCCACAGATATAACAGTAACCAGATAATGCTCATATTCATTAAACTTCACAATCCATGCGAATATCGGAACCAACAAGAGAGAGGATAAGGCAATAATAACCCCTCGGTTAAGTCCAAATAATTTTCGTTCGTATAGAGTCTGATTTGGCACTTTCCCTTGACCTTGAAAAACTTCCCTCTTGAGTCCGATATAAAACACCACCAGACCTATCAACATCCCAAATCCAGCAAGTCCGAATCCGTAATGCCATCCATATTTATTCCCGATCCAACCACACAATAATGGCGCGATCATACCCCCTAAGTTGATTCCCATATAAAAAAGGGTGAATCCCGACTCTCTACGGATATCGCCCTCATCATACAACGAGCCAACCATGGACGAAATATTAGGTTTAAAGAAGCCATTCCCCATAATGATAAATCCCATTGCTAAATAAAATGCCCACGGGTCATCAATAGCCAGCACGAAATGACCGATGGCCATCAATAATCCGCCAAGTAAAATTGCTTTCCTAAAGCCTAAAATTTTGTCCGCTAGCATGCCACCTAATATAGGCGTTACGTAAACCAGTGATCCATAGGCAGCAAATACTCCAAACGAAAGTTCATCTGAATACAACAAGTATTCCGTCATATACAACGTTAGCAAGGCCCTCATTCCATAGAAGGAAAAGCGCTCCCAAAGCTCAGCAAAAAATAAATAAAACAACCCTATAGGCTGACGTCTTTTCTCGGTAATTTCCATTGAATTCATCTTGTGATAATATTAGTTATCCCGCAAGATGAAGAAGGATCAACCCACCACCTACTCGTGTAACAAGGATTAACAAAAGATTATTATTTGTAACGAATTGTAACTGGCTCAAATGCTGACGACCTGAGACTTAACATTGGCTTCAACCATTGCCTTATAATTTGAATTCTCGGAACTCTCCGTGAATTCATGCAATAAGGCTTCATCAATTTTGATGTTGTCGGACACAAATCTCAGTCGATATCTCCCCTGACCGATGAAGGTAAACAGATCGTTTCTATTGGCTGGACTATCCTTCAAGCAAGCATTAATATCCTTCAATATTCTAGTCAGGTAAACTTGCTCTGGGATCTCATTTCCCCTAAGAATTTCAATGTACTGTTCATCTGCCAGAGCAAACTTCCTTCTAACAGCAAATTTCAGTAAATTTCTAAACTGGGTATGTTTTCCTTTGAAGTCTATCACTTCTTTATTAATAGACTTAGACGGTATGGTAAGCTCGACCAAAGACCAATCTTTAAAATAAATAAACATCTCACTAGACAGTGGCGTTTCGGCTAATGCCATTACCCACGAAGTGGCTAACATCAAACATAAGGAAATGAGTGCGCTTTTCGATATTATTCGAATTAGATCTACGGGCATACTTCTCGTGTTAATCCCTAGGATATCTGGGAGCTGAGCTAGAAACATGACGACAAAAGTGACTACGGAGAAATAAGCCAGTAACTGCAGGTGTCGCTTCTTAAAAGTAAAATAGAACGAATACGTTAACAAATACGTTAAAATTGCTGATATAATCAAATCTGGAATGGACGATACTTTTAATTGATGATTTGCTGTAGCATCAAACAGAACAAAGAGCAGCAGGGATACTATGGAAATCACTGCAAACAATCCAATAATAATTTTCACATTCTTATGATGTCGGTATAAAAACTTAGGTGCATTATCAAAGTAAAACAGCGCCAGCACAAAAAAGAGGCTATTCAACAAAGAGAAGAACTCTGTGGTAACACGGCTCATCATGGGGCTTAACTCCGGAGCCAGCAACAGCAAAAGCCCTTTTACCACCCAAACTAGCAGAGCAAGACTGATATATAAAAGTCCTCTATCTATTCTTATCTGATTTTCGTCTTCCTCTAGTTTTTGACGAAACCTATTGCGAATGCTTTTCCATATCGCAAATAGCAAAAATGCACCTATGGCAGTTACAAATAACTCAGTAAGATGATAAAACTGAAGGTTGACGTTAGCGATTATACCCATGAGGTAAATATAATGGGAATATGTAAACTATCAAAGTATAACCGCTTAGATTCATCTTCTCATAAACAATCGTTTTACACTAATTTTTTATAAATTCGCCCTATGAAACAATCGTTAGACCTAACCTATAAGACACCACCTGAGTGGGCTCAATTTGTATTGAAAGATTTAAATGGATTTCTTCAAAACCATGCTGATGCAGAGCGTAAAGCTTCTGCCATGGCATTGCATTTTATTGCGAAAGCACCAGACAAGACGGCCATGATACCTGCTTTGATTGAAACCGCACAGGAGGAGCTCGATCATTTTGCACAAGTATATGGATTTATGGAAAAGCGTGGAATCACCTTAGCCCATAAAATACCTAGCAGCAAATATATCAATGCTCTGATGGAACTTTGTCGTCATGGCAAAGAAGAAAGACTGCTGGATAGAATGTTATTGACTTCCATTATAGAAGTACGGTCTGCTGAAAAACTACGCCTTATCGCAGAAGCCATAGAAGATGAGGAGCTGAAGGAGTTCTACAAGATGTTATGGACATCAGAAGCCAAGCATGGTGATCTCTATGTAAAATTATGCCTTCATTACTGGGAAGAAAAAGAGGTCTATGAAAGATTGGAAATGCTAAACAATGCGGAGGGAAAAATCATGCAAGAACTGGCTTGGACAATAAGCATTCACCCATAGACATAGACTAACTAGTAGGCTACAAGATCTTTCAGCGCTTGATCCAGTCGATCATTTGCCAAATATGCTTTCTCTAATTCAGCTGCAAAAGGCACCGGAGTATCCACGCTTGCAACTCTAATTACTGGAGCATCCAAAGCGTCAAAACAGTTCTCAGTGATCAGCGCACTTATTTCACCTCCGATACCACCAAACATGGAATCTTCATGAAGCACCAATACCCTACCAGTTTTTCTAGCAGAAGCAAAAATAGTTTCTTTATCCAAGGGCACTAACGATCGAAGATCTATAAGGTCGGCAGAGATATTTGAATTAGCATCCAAAGCATCCATTGCCCAATGGACGCCCATACCATAAGTTACTATGGTAACGTCATTACCTTCTCTTATCCTACTGGCTTCACCTATTGGAAGGGTAAAATAATCATCTGGCACCATTTCTTTATGGCTACGATACAGCGCTTTATGTTCAAAAAACATAACAGGATTAGGATTCTCTATCGCAGCAGCTAACAATCCTTTGGCATCTTTGGCAAATGCAGGATACAACACTATCAATCCAGGTGTATGGGTAAACCAAGCCTCATTACTTTGGCTATGAAAAGGCCCCGCCCCTACGCCTGCCCCAGTAGGCATCCGAACTACCACATCGGCATTCTGCCCCCAGCGATAATGTGTTTTTGCTAAATTGTTAATGATTTGATTGAACCCTTCTGTAACAAAATCTGCAAATTGCATTTCCATCATCACTTTATAATTCTGAATAGACAAACCCAAAGAAGTACCAACAATGGCAGCTTCACATAACGGAGTGTTTCGCACCCTGTCTTTTCCGAATTTATCTACAAATCCATCTGTGATTTTAAACACGCCACCATATTCGGCAATATCTTGCCCCATCAATATAAGGTTGTCATGCCGTTCCATACACTGCAACAAACCGTCAGAAATGGCATCTACCATTCTTTTTTCTGAAACTTTACTATCATCCGCCTTTACTAATTCAGGCGTATAACTTTTATAAAGGTCTTTTAACTCTCTATCCGTATCCCGTCCTCTATCCGATTCAGCATAGGCGATATCCAATTGTTCATTGATAAGTTTCTTAATTGACGACCGAATTTCAATCATCAACTGATCGTCAATAATTTTTTCTTTTCTTAAAAAAGACTCTAGATTACCTACGGGATCTTTCTTAGCCCAATCGACAAATAGAGATTTAGGCACGTATTTAACTCCTGATGCTTCCTCATGGCCACGCATACGAAAGGTGATACACTCCACAAGGATAGGACGAGGATTCTTACGAACATCTTCGACCAATCGTTTAATATTCTTATATACTTCTAGAATATTATTTCCTGCTATCTGACATGTTTCCATGCCATAGCCGATACCTTTATCGATAAATTGTTTGCACTTAAACTGTTCGGCACTGGGGGTAGATAGTCCGTATCCGTTATTTTCTACAATAAATAGCACTGGCAGATTCCAAACAGCAGCCACATTGAGCGACTCGTGAAAATCTCCTTGGCTCGTTCCTCCATCACCAGAGAAAGCTAAGGTTACCCTACCATTTTTTTTCATCTTAGCTCCCAACGCCACACCATCTGCCACACCAAGTTGAGATCCCAAGTGAGAAATCATACCTATTATATGGTGGTGTTTACTTCCAAAGTGAAAAGACCTATCTCTACCGGATGTAAATCCATTTTCTTTACCTTGAAACTGAGAGAAAAGTTGATTCAATGGCACATTTCGAGTGGTAAACACACCCAAATTTCTATGCATTGGCAGGATATAATCATCCTCCTCCAGAGCCATGGTGGCACCTACGGATATTGCTTCTTGTCCAATACCTGAAAACCATTTAGAGATTTTTCCAGATCGCAAGAGTATCAGCATTTTCTCCTCAATTAATCGAGGTAACATAATGCTTGTGTACATTTTCAATAAAAGGTCTTTATCAAATCCTTTTTTGGAATACTTCAACTGGAGCTCTTCTATGCTTGGCATAATAATAGGGTTAAGATGAATCGAATAACTATGATTACTTATGCCAATACTTCGGCTACTTTGTCCGCAGCTTCTTGTAGCAGTACAACTGAATGAACTTTCAGTCCACTTTTCTCAATCAATTCTTTTGCTTCTTTGGCATTCGTTCCTTGTAGTCTTACAATAATTGGAACATTGATGTCTCCAATATTATTGTATGCATCCACAATACCTTGTGCCACTCTATCACATCTTACGATACCACCAAAAATATTAACCAATATCGCTTTCACGTTTTGATCTTTCAGTATAATTCTAAATGCTTTCTCTACTCTTTCGGCATCAGCAGTACCGCCTACGTCAAGGAAGTTGGCAGGCTCGCCACCTGATAGTTTGATAATATCCATAGTCGCCATTGCTAGTCCAGCACCATTGACCATGCAACCAACGTTACCTTCCAGGTTAACGAAGTTCAAGCCAGCCTCATCCGCTTCTACTTCAGCTGGATCCTCTTCACTCTTATCTCTCATGGCAGCATAATCTTTATGTCTGAAAAGAGCATTACCGTCCAACGTAACTTTTGAATCAACGGCTAAAATCATATCATCTGAAGTTTTCAATGCTGGATTAATTTCAAACATGGATGCATCACATCCTATATATGCTTTATAAAGTTTTGTAATAAACTTACTCATCTCTTTAAAAGCTTTTCCTGAAAGACCTAGATTAAATGCTACTTTTCTTGCTTGAAAAGGCATCATTCCCATGCGAGGGTCGATTACTTCTTTAAAAATAAGGTGGGGCGTATTTTCTGCTACCTCTTCGATATTCATTCCACCTTCGGTAGAATACATAATAATATTTTGACCCGTAGTTCTATCCAGCAATACCGATATATAGAATTCGCTAGGCTCAGAGTCACCAGGATAATAAACATCCTCAGCTATCAAGATTCGATTAACTTGCTTTCCTTTATCCGATGTTTGGGCTGTAACTAAGTGTCCACCTAATATCCCTTCTACTACACCAGCTACTTTATCCATACCTTTGGCTAGTACTACTCCATGGGATCCAGTTTCAGTCACTGTCCCCTTGCCTCTTCCTCCGGCATGGATTTGTGCTTTGATCACGAACCACTCCGTCCCTGTTTCTTCTTGCAGCTCTTTAGCCATTGCTTCAGCTTCTTCCACTGATGATGCTACGCGTCCTCTTTGTATTGCTACGCCATAATCTTTTAATATGGACTTCCCTTGAAATTCGTGTAAATTCATTCTTTATTACCTTAATGATTTGAAAGTCCAAAATTATAACTTAGGCTTGGATTACAAAGGAAATTTGAATATGTTTTCAACTTTTTTTTAACTAAAAGAAAAGTAATGTATTCCTGATTTATCAAAAAATGAAAATATCAAATATGTAACGGCAACCACTTTTTACTATCGGAGATTAAACGTTGATCTACTGTAGTTTATCGTGTTTTGATCAAAGTTGGCACGCTGAATAACCTGTAGTTGCATCGGTTTTACGAACAAAATTATTCAACAAAGACTAGGTAGTATGCGGGATTCAAATTAGGTTAATCAATAAATAATGCTAACTTTAAAGATTACTATTAACTATTTAATCAAATAATATACTAACATAAAAACATGAAAAGATCGATCAAGAATATGATTCGATCATTGACTTTTATATCGTTTATTGGGATGAGTTCATTCTTATCTGCTCAAAATACGGTACAAGGTACAGTGAAAGATCAAAATGGAAACGCTGTGATAGGCGTAGTGGTATCCGAAAAAGGAACCACAAACGGAACATCTACGGATGCCAATGGAAAATACAACATAAGCTTCTCTCGGGATGTCATCACACTATTGTTCAGGTCTATAGGATATGCTGACGTACAGAAACAGGTAACTGCAAGCACGGGTACATTGGACATCTCTATTAGCGAAGAGTCAACACAATTGGATCAAGTAGTTATTACTGGACTGGGAACTTCCATTAAACGATCAAACTTAGCCAATGCTGTAGAAGTTATCGATGCGAAACAAATTGCTGGAATTACTACTCAGTCCACTATGGATGGTGCTCTTTATGGAAAACTTAAAGGTGCCAATATCACATCTAACTCGGGTGCTCCCGGAGGTGGAATGTCAATAAGATTACGTGGTATCACTGCTGTTTTGGGTTCTAAACAACCTATATATATAGTAGATGGTGTATTTATTGACAATAGCACCACAGGACTTGGAAATAATGCTGTTTCTGCTGCTTCTGGTGGTGGCAATCAAAGTTCCAATCAAGATGATGCTACCAATCGTATTGCAGATATCGACCCAGAAGATATTGAAACTATAGAAGTACTTAAAGGTTCTTCAGCTGCTGCTATCTACGGCTCTAAAGCCGCAAATGGTGTTGTAATTATCACTACTAAAAAAGGTAAAGAAGGCAAAGTGAGAGTTGGATTTTCGCAAACATTTGGATCCACTTCTGCTACTAGACTACTAGGACAGAGAGGATGGAATGAAGAATTGATTGACACTGCATTCGGTGCAGATGCCTTGGCTGCATTTAAAGATCATGGATTGCGAGATTACGAAAAAGAGATATTTGGCGGCAATGCCTTTAGTTCTACTTCAAGAATAAGTGTTTCTGGCAAAAAAGACAACACTTCTTACTTCTTGGGTGGTACTATTAAGAGAGAAGATGGTATTGTTCAAAACACAGGTTATGACAAATCATCGGTTAGAGCAAATATCAGTCAACGATTTAATGACTATATCTCTTTAGACTTCACTAGTAATTATATTATATCGGAAACTGACAAGGGGTTTTTCAATAACAGTAACAACAATACTACGGTAGGGTATGCACTGGCATTCACCAATCCTTGGGAAGACTTATCCCCAGATGAAAACGGGGTTTACCCTGTAGGTGGCGCTGGATCCAATGTGCTTGAGACAGTAGATCGCGTAACCAATAAGGAGCGAGTCAATCGTTTTATTGGTGGATTGAAATTGAATGTAAACCTCCTCAAACGGGAAAATCAACTTTTAAAACTCACCTTATTTGGAGGATATGATCAATACTTTATCCGAAACTCTAGCATATTCCCAAGAGACATGTCTTATTTTGCTGACGGCCAACCTCTATCAGGAATAAAGGGCGCCAATTCAAATGGAGCAGGTAGTAATGTTAATCAAAATTCAAATGCAATATTGGTACATACATTCTATACGCCTAGCAACATCACTTTCAGAACACAAGCTGGTATTACCCAAGAGTCCACTGACTTTGATTTTCAACGAATATCTGCTACCAATATAAATGGTTCTGAGACGAGCGTTGCCCAGTCTGGTGTACGTCAAGTAGGTCACCTTAGGAGAGCCAATATTGACCAAGGATTCTTTGCTCAAGAAGAGATAAATGTCCAGGACAAATTCATTGGAACTCTTGGAATAAGAGCGGACAAATCTACTCGTAATGGAGATATTGATAAATATTACTATTACCCAAAAGCTAACGTAGCAGTAAATATTCATAACATTATAGATATGGGTGGCTCTGATGCGACATTTAGCAACCTCAAAGTACGTCTTGCTTATGGTGAAGCTGGATTGTTTGCTGGTTTTGGACAGAAATTCACTCCATTGAATTCAGTGAGTTTTGATGGCAACTCTGCATTGATACCTCCCGGTACTCAAGGAGCTCCGAACATTGGACCACAACGTAATAAAGAATTGGAAATCGGTACAGACATAGGATTATTTGGCAATAAGATATTCCTTGACATCACCTATTACAAAAGAACGTCTATTGACTTCCTTATGAACGGAAATGTTCCAAACTCCTCAGGTTATACATCTTCCATCGTGAATGCTGGTGACTTAGAGAACACTGGATTTGAAATAGGTCTTAACTTAAACATTAAGGAAACCAAAGACTTCAAATGGAACTCTGGCTTCAACTTCTGGAAAAACAAATCATTGGTTACAAGACTAGATGTACCAGCCACCACATTGGATGGATTTGCTAATAGCTTAGGACAATTCTATATTCAAGAAGGCTTTAGTCTAACTCAAATCGTTGGTGGTTATGACGCAGATGATTGTGAGAACTGTGATCCTGATGGCGATGGACTTATCGTTTACGGTAACTCCGAGCCAGATTTCAACTTAAGTTGGTTAAACAACATGACCTTCGGAAGATTTGATTTTACTATGATGTGGCATCTAAAAAAAGGTGGACAGGGTATTAACCTCTCTACCCTATTATATGACTTAGCAGGGACTACATGGGATTTTGATGATACGGATCTTGATCCAGCAGGCGAATTAACAAACAGTGATTACAGAATCAATAATTTCTTTGCTGGCAGCCCGATAGGATTTGTTGAGAATACTGGTTACTTAAGATTGAGAGAGACAGCAATTTATTACAAGCTTCCAGTCGAAGACAGTAAAGTGTTTGAAAACTTCAAAATAGGTATCTCTGGTAGAAATCTAATCAATATATTCAAATATAACAGTTACGATCCTGAGGTTTCTAACTTCGGTAATGAAGCTGTAGGTAACGCCATTGAGGTAACACCTTTCCCAAGTTCGAAAACGATTAACTTCCACTTAATCGCTAATTTTTAATAAAAAAAATAATTTACAATGAAAAATTCAATATTAATAATCAGCATCATCGGACTACTAACCATGGGAGGATGTAAGAAATATGAGGATCCTGGTTTTCCAGATTCTCCTACTGTTGAAGAAGCGTTACAAGATCCTACTTTAAATGATCTAATTCTATTAAGTCGTGGTGTTGAAGCCCAGGCGAAGGTGGATATAGATCTTTATGTAGACTTACTAGGTGCTCTTGGTAGAGAAACTTTTGACCTGAATGAAATTGACCCAAGATATACGGGTGAATTACTAGGTGCAGAGGGCGGACCACTTGACCCAGGCGGATTCTTAACCAGCAGATCATATACGGCACGTTATAAAAATGTGCGTATGATGAACAACATACTGCTTGGCCTGGAGAATTCCACTTTTAATTTCACATCGGAGCAAGAGAATGGTTTCAAAGGATTTGTCAATACTATGATGGCAAATGCTTTACAAATGAACCTTAACATGCAATATGAGAATGGAATAAGAGTGGATGTTAGCGACATAGACAACTTGGGTCCATTCCTATCTAGAAGTGAATCTCAACTGGCTATTATGAACCTACTTAATGAAGCATACACTCAGCTACAAAATGCTGGTGATGAAATGCCTTATGAACTAGGTTCAGGCATGGCGGATCTAAACACACCTCAAGGTTTTGCTCAGTTTAACCGAGCATTAGCTGCAAAATCGGCATTGTACATGGGCAACAAATCATTGGCGTTAGACTTATTAGGTCAATCGTTTTTTGGCTTGGCTAATGACCTTAATATGGGAGCGTATTTAACGTATAATGTTTCTGATGGGATTAACAACCCATTGAACCATACAGACAAATACATGGCACATCCTACCTTCCTATCAGATGCTGAAGCTAATGACAGTAGGGTTACTTCAAAAACTATGTTATCCGAACCAGTAACGGCTGATGGCCTTACTGGAGAATACGTAGCCAACATATATCCTAGTCCTGGTGATAACGTAAGTATCATTAGAAACGAAGAGTTGGTACTCTTGTATGCTGAGGCAAATATAGGCGCTAACAATGCTGAAGCTATCGCAGCACTCAATGTAGTGAGAGGCGCAGCTTCACTTGGAGATTATAGTGGTGGCAACAGTGACAGTGAAGTAATGGATGAATTGATCAAACAGAGAAGATATTCTTTGTTTGGTGAAGGACACCGATGGATCGACATGAGACGTTGGGACATGCTAGACGAATTGCCAACAGATCGAGATGGTGACGTAGTACACGTACAATTCCCGAGACCTTTTGGCGAATAACCAAATAACAAACAACACAGAACAAAGCTTGACTCTATCTAGAGTCAGGCTTTTTTTTTGTCCACGCAGAATGCCTCCTAAGCTCAGAATGTTTTTCAACCTCCACGTATCACTTCTTCAAACATGCCCTTCGAATACCCCGCGTATCTCAATTAAAAAAAACTGCTCTTAGAAGCACCTAAATCTCATGACCAATTACCATACCCTACGCTTCCAAGGTGAAATTCACTCTAAAGGACACTACCCTGCCCCCTATTTTCATTACCCGATTCAACCCTTATTTCCAATGCATAATGTGAGTTAAATTTCTTAATTTTGCAATATGAATAAAAGAGTAGTTGTAGGGTTATCGGGCGGAGTGGATTCCAGTGTGGCGGCACACCTCCTTATAGAAGAGGGCTATGAAGTCATCGCTTTATTTATGCGCAACTGGAATGATGACTCCGTTATTATTTCTGAAGATTGTCCGTGGATTGAAGATAGTTATGATGCCATGCAAGTGGCACAAAAACTGGGAATACCGTTTCACATACTGGATCTCAGCGAACAATATAAGGTGCGCATCGTGGATTATATGATTCGTGAGTATGAAAAAGGATATACTCCTAACCCGGACGTTCTTTGCAATAGAGAGGTGAAGTTTGATATATTCTTGAAAGAAGCCATGAAATTAGGCGCTGACTTTGTGGCTACTGGTCATTATTGCCAAAAGACAACCACGGTGACGGACGGCAGTGAGGTTCACCACCTGATGGCTGGTGCCGACAGGAACAAAGATCAGAGTTATTTTTTATGTCAGCTAGATCAAGATCAACTCAGCAAAGCACTATTTCCGATAGGGCATCTTCAAAAACCAAAAGTTCGTGAGATTGCCAAAGCGCTTGACCTAGTAACTGCGGACAAAAAGGACTCTCAAGGATTATGTTTTATAGGCAAAGTAAAACTACCTGACTTCTTACAACAACAACTAGCTCCAAAAAAAGGTAAAGTAATTGAAATAAGTAGCGATCATAAAGCATACAAAATCACGAATGACTCGTATCAAGAAGCGGCCATTCCTATTCACTATACTGAAAATGATGGCACCTACAAAGGAGATCATCAAGGGGCGCACTTCTTCACTATCGGACAGCGGAAGGGACTGCATATTGGAGGCACACCGCTACCCCTATTCATTATAGAAACGGATGTAAAAGAGAATATCATTTATGTAGGACAAGGGACAGATCATCCTGGATTATTTCGGTCTGCATTGCGCATCAATCAGGACGATATCCATTGGCTACAGGAATCCTTAAAGCTGACAGCGGGTATGCAGGCTGACTACCTGTGTCGTATCAGATATCGGCAGGAATTAGAGAAATGCACCCTGCATCAAGAGGAGGATGGACTGTATCTTACCTTTGAGGAACCGCAACGAGGTATTGCCAAAGGACAGTTTGCTGCTTGGTATAAAGATGAAGAGTTAATAGGTTCTGGAGTAATCGCCTAGCTTCTGGGGAATTTCGTGAAGCCTTGATTTGATTATTTAGGAATCTCCTAATTTATCACTTATCTCATAGGTCGATTTAGAAGAGGATCGAACGATCAACTCTCCGAGAAACCCAGCTAAAAAGAATTGTGTACCTATAATCATTGCCGTCAGAGCAACATAGAAACTGCTCAACTCAGCAATATTTTTACTTGGAATGTCTTGTGCTAGATGGTACAGTTTTACGCCACCAATATAGGAGAACAGCCCCGCCCCTAGGAGAGACAAAAGTAATCCAAAAAATCCAAATATATGCATGGGGCTTTTTCCAAACCGGGTAATAAATGATACGGTCAATAAGTCTAAAGGGCCATTGATAAAGCGGCTCAATCCGAATTTAGTAACGCCAAATTTTCGCTCTTGGTGCTTCACAACCTTTTCTCCTATCTTTTTATATCCTGCTTTGGCTGCAAGAACAGGAATATAACGATGCATTTCGCCACGAAGATCAATACTCTTAATAACCTCCTTTCTATAAGCCTTCAATCCGCAATTAAAATCATGCAGCTTGAGTCCACTCATTCTTCTGGTGGCCCAGTTATATAATTTTGTAGGAATTGTTTTGGTAATGGGATCGTGCCGTTCTTTTTTCCAACCGGAGACTAAGTCAAACCCATCTTCTAGTATCATTTTCCGCATGGGCATTATCTCTTCTGGAGAGTCCTGAAGATCCGCATCCATCGTCATCACCACGTCTCCAATAGCCGCCTGAAATCCAGCGCTAAGCGCAGCAGATTTACCATAATTACGTTTGAACTTTAAGGCTTTCAGCATGGGGAATGTAGCGGCATTACTTTGCAACTGACCCCAAGTATTGTCGCTACTTCCATCATCAATTACAATGACTTCATATTGCAGATTCTGCTTAGTCATAACCTCATCTACCCATGATAACATAGGAAGAATCGATTCCTCTTCATTATATGCTGGTATGACAATACTTATATCCACGACACAAAGATGGGGTATTTTTTTGATTTGAACTATTGTAGTTTACAACTTTCATTAATGCTATAAATTGAATAACTTATTTCGCAAATAGCTCAAAATATTACCATTACATACCAAGCATGAAATTTAAGTAAAAAATAAGTGCACAATAAGTTTGCAGATTAAATTCATTGATTACTTTTGTGGCTTGGGTAAGTCTTATACGACCAGCTCCTGTTGAACTCCCCCAGGATCGGAAGATAGCAAGGGTAGACGGTTGTAGCGGTGCGATATAAGTAGCTTACCCATTTTTTATACCCCTATGATGATCCAAGCTACCGACATTACCAAATCCTATGGTGACCTTCAAGTACTTAAAGGACTTAGCATCGACATTGACAAAGCACAAATCATCTCTATCGTAGGAGCCTCGGGTGCTGGAAAATCTACATTACTACATATTTTAGGCACCTTGGATAAAGCCGACTCTGGCAGTCTATCCATCAATAATGTATCCATAGATAGTCTTAGTAAAAAAGATCTGGCTAAATTCAGAAATGAAAATTTGGGGTTTATTTTCCAATTTCATCACTTACTGCCGGAGTTTACTGCATTGGAGAATGTATGCATACCAGCTTATATCGGTGGGGTAAAAAAGAAAGAAGCGGAGGCTCGAGCTTCTGAGCTTCTGAATTTCTTAGGTCTCGGTGATCGTTTGAGCCACAAACCTGCAGCATTATCAGGAGGAGAACAACAACGTGTGGCAGTAGCCAGAGCGCTAATGAACAAACCCAAAGTAGTATTTGCCGATGAACCTTCGGGCAATCTAGACAGTCAAAATGCTAAGGAACTACACCAACTGTTTTTTGATCTGAGAGATAAATTTGGTCAAACCTTTGTCATCATCACCCATAATGAAGAGTTGGCGGACATGGCTGATAGAAAAATGACCATGGTGGATGGCAACTTTAATTAGGCGCTGACCATCTACTATCATTCCATTACCAAAGACATCTACCACCATGATCGACCCCACGCTTAAAGAACTCTTAGACATGAAAGTCGAGCAATATGAGCGAATCGATTTTATTGAAGAAGATCCCATCTCGATACCGCATCGTTTCAGCAAGAAAGAAGACATTGAAATCATAGGATTTCTAACCGCAACCATAGCTTGGGGAAAGCGCGTAAGCATCATACGAAGTGCCAATAAGATTCTAGACATCATGGATCATGCTCCTCATGACTTTATTATGAACCACAAGAAAAGTGACTTAAAGGACATGCTTGGATTCGTACATCGCACGTTCAATGCTGGAGACTTACGTTTCTTCATGGCATCGCTTCAAGACATCTACCACCATCATGGTGGGCTAGAGACGGTATTTGCATCTCAACATCCAGAGGAGAATACAAAAGATTTCATTGTAAGAATGCGTGCCATATTTTTTCAAAAACAAATGGATCATCGCAGTCAAAAACACGTTAGCAATCCAATAAAGGGCAGTGCGGCAAAGCGCATAAACATGTACTTGCGATGGATGGTAAGAAGCAGTGACAAAGGGGTTGACTTTGGTATCTGGGATAAGATATCCCCTGCCCAGCTATCCATCCCTCTGGATGTACACACGGGCAATGTAGCAAGAGACTTAGGGTTGTTACTCCGAAAGCAAAACGATCAAAAAGCTTTGCTGGAACTGGATACCAATCTAAGGTTAATGGACAAGCAGGATCCAGTAAAATATGATTTTGCATTATTCGGCATGGGGGTCAATGGAGATTTGGATCGACTATAGCGGATTGACTCCTCTCTACTAGCTCTGATATAATCTGACATTATTATCTTGACAAGTTAAAGGGATACTATTAAATTTGGCATAAGATTTGGATAGTAGAAAATAGAAGAACTAATAATCAAATAAAAATGAGTATAACAGAAGTAAACCTCGCCACAGCAACTATAGTGGATGTAAGGACAGAAATGGAATTTGAACGAGGGCACATAATGGGTGCCTTAAACATACCTTTAGATGAGATCGAAGAACGTATTGCTGAGTTTGAAAGATTTGATGGTGACATAGTTTTATGTTGCATGTCAGGTGGACGTAGCGGAAATGCGACTGACTTTCTTCAGAGAATGGGCATGGACAATGTGCACAATGGTGGCGGATGGGGCATATTGAATCTACAGGTATTGAACGCCAAGTAGAGGCGTTAAAAAGATGGGAGAGTTCCAAGAACTCCCCCATATAATAGCAATCTTATAAGCCGGTTTCTGTTATTTCAATCTCTTGAAATCCCTTATCATTTATCTAAGCGACCTACCCTTCAACTTGAGCGAGTAGCCCTCAAGCGTTGATTTATTTGGTCTTTCATCCCACAAGGTTTGCCTAAGCCATTGCAATCACTCACAATACTGGTGAGCTCTTACCTCACCTTTACACCCTTACCCCAACAAGTCGGGGCGGTTTAAATCTCTATAGCACTATCTATTGACATAGGGTTTCCCCTATCTCATCTCCCTTTCGAGGAGTATGGCACTCTGCGATGTCCGGACTTTCCTCCCCATTTCATAACGAAATGCAGCGATAAGGCGGATTGCTGATACAAAGATAGACAATCCATTTCACTATGCCCCGAATAACAACACTTCTGTTGCACCCTGACCATATTTGGTATAATCCCCATCATGAAAATCACAGTTTCCCATACGTTTGAGCACTTTACGTATCTCATCCCTTAGTTTCCCCTTACCTCGTCCGTGGATAAACACTATTTTTCGAACCTTGCGCCTTCTGGCTTCATTAAGTTTGCTTTCAAAATGATCCATCTGAATCTTTAATAAAGCCGCTGAATCCAGAAAATCCGTATTCTCTGTAATCATGTGCACGTGAAGATCAATTTCCCACAGACCTGAGGATTTGCGATCCGTCCTTTGGGCACGAACTTTCTTCATGAAGTCATCCGCCTTTAATATCTGATGGGCTTCTTCTACACTACGTATTAGTTGCGCCTCTTCCTGTTGTTTTATCTTTATTATTTCAGCCCTTTTGTATTCCATGGTCAACCCAGAGGACATCACTATGGAATACACTCCTCTCTTGGATATATGGACAACATGCCCCTTACCAGTATCATCAATAGGCTTCACCCAATCATCCAATTGTATCCCCGCATGGGATTCTAAACCCTTCGCCACAACAATAGTTGGATCCACCGTCTCTTCCTCCTTCACTTCCTCCTTCACTGCCGCCTCCACCACCACTTCCTCATCGCTGGCTACTGCTGGCGCTTCCTCTGCAAATGGGTTAATCAGATCTTGCGCATCATAAATTTCATCAAATCCATCGCCATCGACCAATAGGTATTTATCTCCTCCAAGGCATTTTATAATGGTGCCCCCACCAACCTCATTAAGAAATTGGACCTCCTCTCCTACTTTAAAATTACGCTTGACCATTGCTGCAAAGTTATTCAATTCTTTTTTTAGTATTTTTGACAAAAAGAAAATAGTTATGACATTCAAGACTTCCCTCCTTACCACCTTGGTGATATTGATAGCCACCATGGGGTATTCACAGACTAAAGAACAGCTGGAGAATATAGATCGATATATGCAAAAAGCTATCGTTGACTGGAATATTCCGGGTGCAGCACTCGCTATCGTTAAAGATGGCAAAATAATATTGGAAAAAGGCTACGGTATCAAAAGTGTGGACACCAAAGAAAAGGTGGATGAAAACACCTTATTTGCTATAGCATCAAACACGAAAGCCTACACATCTGCTGCACTAGCACAATTGGTAGATGCAGAAAAGATTTCATGGGATGACAAAGTAATACAATACCTACCCTATTTTCAACTATATAGTGACTGTGTGACTGAAGACATGACCATCAGAGATCTACTTTCTCATCGTAGTGGACTCAAGACATTCAGTGGTGACCTACTTTGGTATGGCACGGACTATAGCAGAGAAGAGGTAATCCGAAGAGCCAGATTTCTCGAACCTACCTACGACTTTAGAAGTCACTATGGGTATCAAAACATAATGTTCATTGCTGCGGGGGAGGTTGTTGCTGCTGTCTCTGGCATGTCGTGGGATGAATATGTACAAACTCATTTCTTAGATAAATTGGGCATGACTTCTACTTTAAAATCGATTAAGGATTTTGATGAGAATACGAACAAGAGTGAACCCCACAACGAGATTGCAGAAAATAATGAAGTGATCGAATGGATCAATTGGGACAATATTGGAGGTGCAGGAGCCTTGATTACTTCCGCACATGATGCCAGCCAGTGGCTTAACCTACAACTGTACAAAGGAACCTGGAATGAAGAGGAATATTGGACAGAAAAACAATCCAACAACATGTGGACAGTACACACCCCTAAACCATTGAGCAATTGGCATAGAAAAAATTTCCCTAGCAAACACTTTTCTGGATACGGATTGGGTTGGGATCTATTTGACTATCATGGGAGATTGATTGCCAATCATGGTGGCGGATATGATGGTTTCATCTCACAATCGATATTGGTACCGGAAGAGAAACTGGGATTCATCGTCATGACGAATAACAATAACTCTCTAAGCTATGCGATGATGTATCAAATATTAGATGAATTTTACGCCCCTGATGATAGCACTAATACGGATTGGGGACAGATGCTACTAGAGTACAAAAAGCAAGGGTTAATCGATGATGTCGCTGACCTTAAAAAGATAAAAGAAGCACGAACCATTGGCACCAAACCATCCATGGCGATTCATAGTTATGCTGGATATTACGAAGATGAGATGTATGGTGGGCTTACTATTGTTGATAGAGAAGGAATATTATATTTCAACTTTGATCACACTCCGTTATTTAGGGGGACACTTGAGCATTGGCAAGACGATACGTTCAGGTTATACTGGGGCACTAAGATGATGCTGCCGCCTGGCATGGCAGATTTTTCGATGAATGAAGACAATGTATTGGAGTTAATTATTGATGTCCCCAACCCTGACTTTGACTTTACAGAGTTCACTTTCAAAAAACAAAGTCCGTTGAAAAAGGTGAAGAATTTTTCAAAAAAGAAATAAGTTTTTTTTTCTAACCTAAGGCCTAATGATGCTACCCGACATTTATAAAGAGAAACTTTCTGGACTTCACCAAACCATAGGATATGCCAATCCTCTCACCCAGGAATACAAGCCGATGGATGTGGTAAAGGCATTTCACTCATTGCTGGGTAGCCATCCAGATTGGGTGCTTAAAGTGATTGGATTTGGATCTGAATACATAACCATACAGCGTTACATTAAAGAGAACGGACTGCAACATGCCGTGCATCTATTCGGTCCATTGTCACACAAGGAGACCTTTGATGTACTCAAGAGAACGGATATCTTGGTAGTACCTTCAAGCGTAATGACGGAGGCAGATCGGAGTAAAAACACTTCGGTGATGGGAATGCCCATGATCCTAAACACATCGCACCCCATGCTTCCTATCCATACCGGACACGACATCATCCCTTTTAAACCAGAAACGGATAATCTAGCGGATATAATATCACAAACGATAGTTAAATTACGATCTTACGACTCGTCCGCTATTCGCACGCAGAGAATCAGCTATTATTCCTAGATCACAACGTTGATTACTAACACTTAAAATCGAACCACTACTTCATAGAGTTGTCAATTATTTTTATACTTTCGCAGTAAGAAATCTGGTTCATTTTGAATCCAGAAAACAAAGATGAAATACTGAATTAATGAAACTAAAATTAAAAAGACCTTTAGCTTTTTTTGACCTAGAAACGACTGGAACAAATGTAAGTTCTGACAGGATAGTAGAGATCTCTATCATAAAAATACTGACTGACAATAGCAAAGAGATATACACCAAGAAAGTGAATCCAACCATGCCTATTCCTATTGAAGCATCTGAGATTCATGGAATATATGATAAAGATGTGGTTGCAGCTCCTACTTTCGAATACATCGCTGAGGAGGTATTCGACTTCATACGAGGATGTGACATGGCGGGGTATAATTCCAATCGATTTGATGTGCCTTTGATCAGTGAAGAATTTTTAAGGGTTAATGATAAATTCGATATTAGTGATCGTAAATTTGTGGATGTGCAAAGCATATTTTTCAAACAAGAGCCTCGGACATTAGTCGCTGCATACAAATTTTATTGTGGCAAAGAGTTGGATAACGCCCACTCTGCGGAAGCGGATACGATGGCGACATTTGAAGTGCTCGAAGCACAACTGGACAGGTATGATGAGATAGAGAATGACGTTGATTTCTTAGCGGAATACTCTAAAAATAATAGGCGACTGGCAGACTTTGCTGGCCGAATAGCCTACAATGCGGATGATCAAGAGACTTTCAACTTCGGTAAACACAAGGACAAAACAGTAAAAGATGTATTTACTGACGAGCCTTCATACTATAAGTGGATGATGAATGCCGACTTTCCTATGTACACCAAGAAGGTTATCAAACGAGTATGGGAAGAGATGAAGTCTTTCTCCAGCTAGCCTCACAATGAAACACAAGCGTGCTTTGAGAAGATACTTCGCTTTATAATTTGATACGACAATAAGCTTATGAAAATCATTTGTATTGGGAGAAACTACGCAGAACATGCTAAGGAATTGGGCAATGAGGTTCCTGGCAAGCCAGTCATATTTTTAAAACCAGACTCAGCGCTTATCCCTAAAGGGCATCCCTTCTTCTACCCTAGCTTCACCAAAGACCTTCATTACGAAGTAGAGATCGTGGTTAAAATCAATAGGGTGGGAAAAAATATTGATGAAAAATTTGCGCATCGGTATTATAGTGAAATAGGTATTGGCATAGATTTTACCGCTAGAGATCTTCAACAGCAATGCAAAGAGAAAGGGCGCCCTTGGGAAATAGCCAAAGCATTTGACCATTCTGCGCCTCTGAGTAATCAATTCTTGCCGTTATCCTCATTTTCTTCCATACAAGACATTCCCTTTTCATTAAAGAAAAATGGTATAGTCGTTCAGCAAGACAACACCCAAAACATGGTCTTTACTGTGGATAAGATTATCCAAGAGGTGTCAGAAATATTCACGCTAAAAATGGGAGATCTTATATTCACAGGCACTCCTAAGGGGGTGGGTGCGGTTCAAATTGGAGATGAGTTGGAAGCCTTTATTGGAGATCAATCCATGTTGAAATTTAAGATAAAGTAGTTGGCATAACCAACCGTATAGATCAAAACAATATTCCTACATTTACCCTCATGAAAATCATTCGCACCATCAGAAATGTACTTGCCGTACTGTGGTTATTTTTAGCTGGGAGTTTCGGGTCACTCCTTCTACTACTTGGACGCCTATTTAACGATCATGGCAAATGGGGCATGCTCTTTATCAAGAATGTATTCATACCAGGTGCGATGTGGATACTAGGAGCCAAAATAAAAACTCTTGGATTGGAAAATCTAGACACAGAAAAAAACTATGTCTTCACTGCCAATCATGAATCACACTTGGACACCCCCGCAATCTATTGGAAATATCCTAAACTATTATATTTCATTGCAAAAGCCGAGTTAAAAAAAGCGCCTGTGGTGGGCTGGTTTATAGCGCTATCAGGAATGATATTTGTAGATCGCACCAATCCAGAGAAAGCTAAAAAAAGTCTGGCAGAAGCAGCGGATATGATTCAGAATGGAAAGAATATCATCTCCTTCCCAGAGGGATCAAGAACGAAAAACGGGGAAATAGGCAGGTTCAAGAAAGGGTTATTTCAATTGGCGATAAATGCCAAAACGGATGTGGTACCCGTCACGTTGAAAGGCGCACGAGAAGTGTGGCCCTCTGGCACATACAAAACACAATCTGGGGTCATACTCATTCACTTTGGCAGCCCCGTGTCTTACAAGAAATACCAAGACAATCCGATGCAATATGCCAATGACGTACGCGATATTATCCTCAAGACCAAAGCAAGCATTTGAGTGGTGATAGCATTTGAGTTGTTACGCCTAGAATTCCTGTTATTGCGTATATTTCATGTAACTTCGCAACAGCATAAAACACTATGAAAAGCCTCGCCTACCTCAATCAATTCTTCTGGAAGTATAAGTATCGTTTGCTTCTTGGTGCTTTGTTTGTGTTTGCATCTAACTTTTTCAATGTATTCAGACCACTAGTAATTCAACAGTCTGTGGATTTTCTGATTGGTATTTCGGAGGACATTCATGACCTTCCTATCACGGCAAACATTCCCCCAATTTTTAGTTTCATAGGAGATTGGATAAATCTTGACATCTACAAGCAGACATCATTTGACAAGGGGGATCTATCCAAACTGATGTCAACAACGGGTATTATCGTGGTAATACTGTACTTCTTATTATCTATAATTAGTGGTGTGTTTTTATTTCTCACTAGACAATCCTTAATTGTTATGTCTAGGTTAATAGAATTTGACTTAAAAAACACGATTTTTGCTCAATACCAAAAACTTGATTTGAGTTTTTATAAAACTAACAGCACTGGCGATCTAATGAATCGCATTTCTGAAGATGTGAGTAAAGTAAGGATGTATCTTGGTCCAGCGGTCATGTACAGCATCAATCTCATCGCTCGCTCTGCATTGTCGATTTATTTCATGGTATCCATATCGCCTAAGCTCAGCATGTACGTCCTCATCCCCTTGCCTATTATGTCTATCATCATCTATCTTGTAGGCAAGAAGGTCAACAAACTAAGTGACACCATACAACGACAACAATCGCATCTCACCTCATTGGTGCAAGAGAGTATCGCTGGGGTAAGGATCTTAAAATCCTTCAACAGGATCCATCAATACAAAGGGTTCTTTAATCATGAAGCGGAGAACTATCTTGAAAAAAACCTAAAGCTTATAAAAGTCAACGCGATATTTTTTCCAACGATAGTTTTATTAATTGGGTTGAGCACCATATTGGCGATATACATTGGCAGTCAGATGATCATCAATCAGACGGGGCTCACTCCTGGAGACCTCACCGCATTTGTAATATACATTAACATGCTCACTTGGCCCTTCGCGGCAATTGGGTGGGTAACTTCGATGACACAACAGGCAGCTGCTTCACAAGCGAGAATAAATCAATTCCTGCAAGAGCAACCAAAAATTGTGTCTGGAGATTATCATCCTGACCAAATTCAGGGTGAGATCGTATTTAGAAACGTGAGTTTCACTTATCCAGAATCAAAAATACAAGCGTTGAAAAATGTAAGTTTCAAATTATCCACAGGAAAAACTACCGCAATCATCGGTAGAACGGGATCTGGAAAATCAACCATAGCCAACTTAATTCTGCGACTCTATGACATAGACCATGGCACCATCACAATCGATGGTCATCCGATAAAAAAATACAATCTCCATCAACTTAGGTCTCAAATAGGGTACGTTCCACAGGAAGTATTTCTATTCTCCGATAGTATTAAGAACAATATAACATTTGGGCATCCCGATGCACAGGATATGGATGCGGTAACCCACGCGGCAAAGATGGCGCACGTTCATGACAACATAATGGCATTCCCAGAAAAATACGAAACGATGGTTGGCGAATGGGGTGTAACACTTTCTGGTGGACAGAAGCAAAGGGTATCTATGGCGAGGGCGATGATTAGGGAACCTAAAATACTGATATTTGATGATAGCTTGTCAGCGGTTGACACCGAAACGGAAGAAGAGATACTCAATAATCTGGGAGGATTAATGTCTGGAAGAACCGCCATAATGATCAGCCATCGAATATCCAGTATAAAAACTGCAGATCACATAATAGTTGTTGATAACGGCAAGGTAGTAGAGCAAGGAAATCATGACCAACTTCTAGCTATGAACGGTAGTTACAGGACTATCTACGACAAACAAACTATTAGTGATAAAAAAAGTATAGATAATGGGTACTAGTGACCAAAACATTAATATATTTGGAGGCATATTATTAACCAAACCGAATTGACCGATGGATGACGGAAAAAAGTACTACCAGCAAGATGAGATATACTCTAATTCTGTAAGAGCTGGCAAGCGTACATACTTCTTTGATGTAAAGGCTACGAGAGGCAATGACCTGTACCTGACCATTACTGAAAGCAAAAAGAAGATGAGAGATGATGGAGAATTCTTCTATGAAAAACACAAACTATTTTTATACAAAGAAGATTTTGATAAATTCTCTGAAGGACTTAGAGACACTTTGGAAGAGATAGAAAAGATCAAAGGTTCTGACGAGAAGTATCAATCTCACGACAATCACGACAGTCAAGATACTTCAGATTACAACAACTAGTATTGTTTTACTAGGATTTTAATCTTGGTGTTCTCTACCTTTAATTTTATTTTCGTGATATTTCTGGTCTAGATCCTTCTGCTTTTGTAATTCCTCTTCAGAAATTACTGGTTGCCCTATTTCATCAAGGTTCGGTTGTCCTGCTTTTACCCATGCGGTGTACCAAGCAGAACCGACCATAATAATGGATCGCTTCATCCTTCTTTCTACCATATCCCCCATCATCTGATTATAGTCATTGGTAAACCGCTCCGAATATACTTTCACGGTGAGGTTGCCACGAGTCTCATAACTGTACTTTGCATCAGGCGTATACTGATTAGTTAATTTTTTCTCAAAAGACAATACGGAATCCAGCGCATAATGACTGCCCATAACTATTGCCCACACCTCTTCTGATATATTCTCCATGTATCTGGCTCTTCCCACGAAATAATCATAGTCATCCGCATGCATCTCTGGTATTCTTGATTCCCAGAATCCGTGAATACCTTTTTGATCGGTAAACTGTCCATTGTAATTCTCTGTGGTGTGCAACGGCACATGTGCATCGCCAATATAGTGCCCTAGATCAGATGCCATGGCTAAGATATAATGTGCATCTCCAGATTTAAAAGCATGGGTCAACCTACCAATCATCACCTCGATATGCCACGGCACGATGCCATAAGCAAGGAGGGTATCTTCGGAGTATTTCACTACCGCATCATCCCAATACCGAGGCATAACTTCAAACGGATCTTCTCCATTATGAATATAGTGATCTATATCTATATAATGACGTGGCGCTTCTCCTTCTGTTGCATATCTGCGTTTATCTGGATCCACAGCATGTTCGGTCACATACTCAATATTCTCTTTAAAGAATAGAAACATCTCTGGCGGCAAGGTAAATGTTGCCATTCTATTAATGCGTCTATGCCCATAAAAACCCCAAGGCTTCGATTCGTGTGAATAACTGTAGTCCATCGAAATACCAGAAAACAACGCAACTAAAACCAATACTAGCAACAAACGTTTCATATACTCTATTGTTTATTTAAGCCCTTATTACGTCATCCTAGAATAACCAATGCAAAAGGGTTGTAATTATAATTGTTGAAATTATGAATAATATCCAGCAAAACATGTATCTTTTGCCTTAAATATAACGTTAATATACAAGGAGATAGTAAAAAACAAACCCTTATCATAATCCATATTCACTTAAGATGAACCGAATCCATATAACACTTGCATATTGAACTTAAAGAAAACCTCTAAAAATATCATCTATAGGGTTTTATATTTCTTCCCGTTTCAACTGGTGCTGCTGCACATTAAGCGGAATCATTTGTTACTGGTATTTTGGCTATTATTATATGGATATACTGGCGGTTTTTTGGCTTCTAAATATGGGGTTGCTTATCTCTTTCTTTATCCAGAATATCTAGGTTCGGTAGATTTCAGTTCCTTTGCTGTCACGGGGTTTGCACTGGGCGGATTCATTATGGCGTTCAATATTTACACCTACATTCTACACGCCCATAGATTCTCGTTTCTGGCAACGTTATCCAAACCATTTTACAAATTCACCGTCAATAATTTTATTATCCCCGCATCCTATGTGATATTTTACATCTACAAATCTGCCGTATTTCAATACCATGCAGAACTAGAATCCTTCACGAATATTCTCATCAATTTATCTGGGTTTGTGATCGGCCTTATCTTCTTCTTTGCCTTATCGTTTGCATACTTTTTCAAAACGAACAAAACGATTCTTTCTTACACCGATGATGAAAATGCAACCCCACACCCTAACCCCTCTTTAAGAGCAAAGAGCCATTGGTATTATAATAAAGCTGGAAAAATATCTTGGAGAGTAGATTCTTATTTGAAAAACTTCTATTCATTAAAACTAGCAAGAGAAACGAAGCATTATGACATTCAATTGCTAAGAAAAGTATTTTATCAGAATCACATTAACGCTACGATTTTTGAACTTTTGTTGATCATCAGTTTTCTATTGATGGGGCTATTTTCTGATTACAGTTTCTTTATCGTTCCTGGTGGCGCCAGCATACTATTAAGTTTCACCTTCCTCTTAATGATAATCTCTGTATTTCTTTCTTGGGCTCGTGGTTGGACGCTTACCCTTTTGCTATTCCTCGCTTTCACTTTTAACTACTTAAGTTCAGGACAAGAATTTTCATTTATCCGAAATGAAATGTTTGGGCTAAACTACGATCAGACATCCACGCCTTATACGGAGGCTGCGATAAACATCATCGATCATGACTTAATCAATCAAGACCTACAACACCAGCAAACCACTTTAAACAACTGGTTACAAAATGTCAGAAGTAACGGTGATAAAAAACCCAAATTAATCATCATTAACTGTAGCGGTGGCGGATTACGCTCTGCCCTGTGGGTTACGGAGAGTCTGGCTCATGCTGATAGCATAACGGGCGGAAAGCTACTGGATCATACGGTATTATTTGCTGGCGCATCTGGCGGGATGCTAGGTGCGGCATATGTGAGAGAATTACGCTTTAATGCGGACAAAGCGCCATGGTATCAATCACCATACGATTACACCAGCATAGGCAATGACATTCTCAATCCACTGTTACTTCATTTAACCACCTTTGACTTATTCTCTGGCATACGAAAATATGAATGGGGAGGTCAAGAGTATCAAAAGGACAGGGCGTTTAGTTTTGAAAAAAGACTGAACACCAATACCCATAACTTATTAGACAAAAAACTTAGTGACTATTACGATCCTGTACACCATGCCTCCATGCCGATGATGATACTATCCCCTACCATCATCAATGATGGCAGGCGAATGCTTATTTCATCACAACCCATATCTTTCATGTCTTATTATGCGGTATCGGACAAAGTCACGACTAACGCTCACAATGTAGAGAATATAGAGTTCACTCGGTTTCTGGCGAACAACAATGCGATGGGCATCCGATTTAGTTCTGCGCTAAGAGCTAACGCTACCTTTCCGTATATCCTACCGCAAGTGGATCTACCTACCCATCCAAGAGTCTCCCTTATGGATGCTGGTATGCGAGATAATTATGGATTCAAAACAAGCTTTCAGTTTATCTTTGCCCTTCAAGATTGGATAGAGGACAATACCAGTGGCGTCATACTATTACAAGTTAGAGATAAATCGAAGCACATATACAAAACGGCAAACCAAGGAAGCTCGTTTCTCAGCAGGTTGCTCACGCCACTTGGTAATATATACAACAACTTCACCAAGGTTCATGATTTCACACACGATCAGATGCTACAAGAATTGAATGATTGTATTGATATAGAAGTGGAAGAAATTTATCTAGAGATGGCAGCTGAAAAAGCACTAAACGTATCGATGAGCTATCACCTGACAAAACGGGAGAAGCAGATAATACGTGAAGGATTATATCTAGAAAAAAACAAGCAGGCCTTTGAACGAATCAAAAACCTGCTTGAATAAAATGCATAATTAAAATTATCTATTTCTTTTGTGCGCCATCATTGAATACTTTCACTGCATCAAATGACTTGGCGTCATCTCCTACATATTCAATTTCTACTTTAGTAATATTATCTCCACTGACAACACCGTCTGTCACCACGTCAATCCCTTCTACCACATGACCAAATACGGTATGGGCGTTATTAAGATGAGGCGTAGGAATTATTGTTATAAAAAACTGGCTTCCGTTGGTATGTGGTCCTGCATTGGCCATTGAAAATATACCGGGTCTATCATGTACTAATTCTGGATGAAACTCATCTTGGAATCGGTATCCTGGTCCGCCCGTTCCTCTTTTTTCGGGGCAACCACCTTGCACCATGAAATCTTGACGATCGCCATTATGTACACTGATTACTCTATGAAAATTCAATCCATCATAATAAGGCTCGCCTTCTGATTTAAATGAATTCTCTAATTTACCTTCAGCCAATCCAATAAAATTTGCTACGGTGATAGGCGTACGTTCGTGTTCTAACTTCAGCTTTATCACTCCTTTGTCTGTATGCATTATTGCATAGATTCCGTCTTCCATAATATCTATTATTTATAATTATTTACGTTTTATTACCACCGCTTTCTCCTTAAATACTTTTACTGCATCGAATGCCATGGCGTCCGCACCTACTCTTAAAATTCTTACCGCATTGATCCGATCTTTAGTCTTCAGCTTACTCGTAACAATATCCAATCCTTCTACTACGTGACCAAATACACTATGCTTTCTATTCAACCATGGGGTAGCAATAGCGGTAATAAAAAACTGACTGCCATTGGTAGCTGGTCCAGAGTTTGCCATAGAGAGAACCCCAGGACGATCATGAATTAAAGTGTTATCAAACTCATCTTGGAAACTATAACCTGGATTACCCAAACCACTATTGAGTGGACATCCACCTTGCGCCATGAAGTCTTGTTTGTCTCCATTATGCTTGGTGATTACTCTATGAAAGCTAAGTCCTTCATAAAAAGGGATACCCAAAGCTTTATGTGAGTTTTCCATTTTACCTTCTGCCAATGCGACAAAGTTTGCTACGGTTACTGGCACTTTTTTGTATTCTAGTTTCAGCTTTATGTCTCCGTGATCGGTACTAATCACAGCAAATATCCCATCTCCTGGTTTACTAGTTGTCTTGGTGTTTGCATTGTTTTTCACATCCGCTGCGTTCGCACCATCATGAGTAGAAATCTTGTCGGCAGCTTTCCCCGAGTCGTTTTTAGAATCGGCATGACTTGCTTCATTATTACTACAAGATAATAAGGTTACGCTTAAAAGCATGACTAGTACAATTTTCAAATATTTCATATATGTTTGTTTAATATTTTTTTTGCAAAAATAATAAGTTAGTTGTGGCTTGTATCCAATCAATCATTATAGTTTCAAACATTGCAACATAGTTTTTTTCACAACTTCTCATAAAAGATTACTACACCAATTGCAATCATAAAAAAAAAAGTAAAAAAAAAGCCTCATCATACTGTAGTATGATGAGGCTTTAAAATTTCTTTATAGTGTGTTACTCTTCCATATTGCTTAACTGTACTCTTCCTCTCTTCGTCAATGTATATCCATTACGATTGACAATAAATTCCCCGATATATAATTTTGTAATTCGCTCACCGATGCGTCCGTGTCCAATTGATAGTTCTTGGTCTGAGTCTATCATCTTCCAATATTCTTTTTCTAGTTCAGTAAGTCTAATATTATTAGCATAACCTCTTTTTTTGTGGCTGCTAATTATCTCTAATATTAGACGGTCATAGTTATCCATAGATTTAATGTTTTAATTTTATTTATATAATTAGTATTAATAATATAATAGTTAGTGGTCTTTCAAGAAAACAAAATATTCACCCCTGTTTCTCGATGTTATAAATGTAATCTTTTTTTAGTCAAAAACAATCAATTGTTAATACATTTAAAAAAAAACTGATTTCACTCTACAACTGTCGTTATCACTAGAGTTAATCTGCGATTATTTTTTTTAATAAGTTTTAAGATATTTATTAGTATTTATTTGGTGGTCTTAAAGAATCTAATAGTTCAAAAACTTTTATCTCTACCCTAGAAATCATAACTTCCTGAGAGTAATACTCGGAGTCGTGTTTCCTCAAAGTAAATTCTTGACTCAGATGTTCTACTCAAAAGCTTATTTCAGATGATAACAAATAAAAACTCGAAACAAAGCATGTTTCATAAGATGTCATTTTTTTCTAAAATGACTTGTCAGAACGACTAATTAAGAAGATTAATTTGAATCTATTTTTTCCGCTTACACGAACCGAACTACTACCAGCTACCACCAGCACCACCACCGCCAAAACTGCCGCCACCAAAGCCACCAAAGCCTCTAGAGCCTCCGCCACTACTACCGCCACCACCTCTGGTGGGGAATCCACCACCAATATAGGTTCCTCTGTTACCCGTATATCTATGTCCACCATTACGGCTGATGGCTTGCTGATTAAGCAAGTTATAGGCTGACCAGAAAGGGATGTTATTAATTACTGCATAGTTACTAATTCGCTTATAGGAAGCAAACACCACCACGGCAATAACCAATAAGAAAAACAGCAAGAATACGCCCACTCCTTCCATTGAAGTGGCAGGAAGTTCTACCTCTTCATCGTATTCACCTATGGCTAAAAGCATGATATCATCAATACCTTCATTAATACCTTTGGCATATTGTTTCTTTTTAAAATATGGGATAATAACCTCCTCTATAATACGATCTGCTAACAGATCGGGAATGGCACCTTCCAGACCTCTACCCGGAGCGATATACACTTTACCTCTCTCCGTATTTGTCTTTGGCTTTACTAATAATACCAATCCATTATCTTCCTCTTCTTGTCCTATCTCCCAAAGATCTCCTAGTTTATACGAGTACTGATTAGGGGAAAATCCGCAGAGGTCATTGACGATTACCACCACAATCTGATTGGAAGTTTCTCTGGCAAAATCTACCAATTTCGTATTCAACAGACGCTCTTGATTGGCAGGTAAAAAATCAGCCACGTCAATCACCAATACTTTTCCTGATTCAGGAAATTCTGGAAAACAATTATCCTTCTCGATCCCATATACGAAGCCTGTGATCATTAATGACCACAACAAGATTGATGATATGAGAATCTTATTAATCATATTTGCCCTATAGATAGGTCGTCTGTAAGTTCATTGGTATCATTAGATGCCAGTGGGAAAAACTTTGCTAACGAATCCGATGCTCTGTGAATAGCATTTACTAGACCTTGCACAAATCTAGCTTGGCGAAACTCTGACTCTAACTGCCGGCTCATTTCCAACCAATAATTTTCGCCCACCTTCTCGTGGATACCGACATCTCCAAGCACCGCAAAATCTCTATCCTTAATGGAAAGATAAAAGAGCACACCATTACGCTCTTTCGTCTTATCCATATTAAGCTTATTAAAAATATATGCGGCCCTGTCCATCACCAAATGATTACAATAATCCTCGATATGGACTCTTATTTCACCTGAAGTTTTTTTCTCAGCTTCACGAATAGCCTCCATGATATCGTTGGCTTCAGCATGACTAAAAAAATCAAGGTAATCACTCATTACACGCCAAAGGTATCTCCCACGTCCGGTGCATTTTCAGAACCTTCCGTAGCCTTAAAGTAATCTCTTTCTCCAAATCCAAACATGCTTGCCATCATCATATTAGGAAACCCTCTTATCACCGTATTATAGGCCTCTACTTTTTCATTGAAATCTCCCCTAGCCTTTGCTATTCTATTCTCCGTTCCTTCCAGTTGCACCATCAGGTCTTGAAACAGCTTCGTGCTTTTTAAGTCAGGGTACTTCTCCGCATAGCCCATCATCATGCCTCTCATGCCACCGATAGCCATATTCAACCTGCCGTTTGCCTTATTGACACCCTCCAAATTTTTACCGCCATTGGATTCTTGCATCGCTTTAAATGCTGACGCTCTTGCTTGAGTCACCTCCACCAAAGTTGATTTCTCAAAGTCGGCTGAAGCCTTTACGGTTTTCACGAGATTATCTATCAAGGCAAATCTTCGTTCGTATTGTGTCTCTACCTCTGCCCATTTACCATTCGACTCCTCATCGAGTATCACCATACTATTATAAGGTCCTTTAAGACCAAAGTATGCCAACACAAGAATACCTATGATTATAATTATTCCGAATTTTTTCATCTTTTTTTTAGTTAAAATATTTTAATCGATTAAGTTTATACTTCTGGCGATAAAGTTAGTCAATTTTTTTCCTTTTAGCATTCCTTGAGACAAAAGTGCTAAGTCTAAGGCTTGTTGCGCCAGATCCGTCTTCTTCTTTTCGTCTTTCTCTTTGAGTATTTTCCCAATCAAAGGATGGTTCGTATTGACAGTAAGGCTATACATCTCAGGGATATTTCCCATCATCATTCCTCCTCCACCAGTCATCTGTTGTTCTTGCATTCTACGCATGAACTCTGTCTGCGTCACCTGCATGGGCACATCTTTTTCACTCAACGATTCAAAATTCACGGTAAACTTGGCTTTATCCACCAGCTTCTCTACTACAGGCTTCACCTTATCTTGCTCTTCTTGACTCAGCTTGGAAGGCACCTCTTCATCCTTCTCTATCAACTTATCCACCGTATTGGAATCCACTCTTGCGAAGCTCACTCCTGCATCACCTTGCTCCAACTTTGTAGTAATATGACTTGACAATGGGCTATCCATTATCAACACCTTGTAACCACGATCCAGAGCCGATTGCACATACATATCATGCGATTCTACATCATGGGTGTACAGTGCTACAATTTTATCATGTTTGTCTTTTTGAATTGTTTCGATACTCTTTTTAAACTCTTCTAAAGTATAAAACTTCCCTTCTGTATCCTTGACCAAATAAGCGCTTTTAATCTTATCGTAGAATTTCTCCTGTGTAAGCATGCCGTATTCGATAAACACTTTGATATCTTCCCATTTAGACTCAAAGTCTTTTCTATCATCCTTGAACATCTTCACCAGCTTATCCGAAACCTTTTTCATGATGTGATTTGAGATTTTCTTCACATTATGATCACTCTGTAGGTACGAACGAGATACATTCAAAGGAATATCAGGAGAATCGATCACGCCATGTAATAAAGTCAGAAACTCAGGAACGATATCCTTCACTTCATCCGTAATAAACACTTGATTAGAATATAGATTGATTTTATTCTTCTGAACCTCTATCTTATTATCCAACTTAGGAAAGTACAAGATACCTGTAAGGTTAAAAGGATAGTCAACATTCAGGTGAATATGGAACAATGGATCTTCAAAAGTCATTGGATACAATTCTCTATAGAAAGAATTATAATCTTCATCTTTAAGTTCTGAAGGCGATTTTGTCCAAGCTGGACTAGTATTATTGATCACATTAGGTATCTCTACCGACTTATGTTTTACTTTACCATCGGCATCTTTACCATCCTCAACTTGATCTGTTCGTACACCAAATACGATATCTACTGGCAAGAATTTACAGTATTTGTCCAAGATACCTTGGATTCGACCTTTCTCTAAGAATTCCTTAGAATCTTCTGAGATATGGAGAATGATATCGGTTCCTTTGGTTTTCTTCTTTACGTCCTCATTCATTTCGTAATTTGGACTGCCATCACATTCCCAATGTACGGGCTTAGAGCTAGGTTTTGATGATTTAGATAAAATCTCCACCCGGTCAGCCACCATAAAAGAAGAGTAGAATCCCAAACCGAAATGTCCGATTATCGCCTCCGATTGATCTTTATATTTCTCTACAAACTCCTCTGCTCCTGAGAATGCTATCTGATTGATATACTTATCCACTTCCTCGGCCGTCATGCCTATACCATAATCTCGTATGGTTAATGTCTTTTTGTCTTTATCCAGGATCACCTCTACTTGTTGCTTAGAAATCTTCCCTTTGTGCTCACCAATATTGGATAATGTTTTAAGTTTCTGCGTGGCATCCACGGCATTGGACACTAGCTCACGCAAAAATATCTCATGATCTGAGTATAGAAATTTCTTAATAACTGGAAAAATATTATCCGCTTCTACTTTAATACTGCCTTTATTCATCTTTGAAATGTTGTTTTTATATTACGAATTCATGTTTTCAAAATGTGTACCAATGTCTAACTCATGTCATATTGTCATATTTCAGAAATTAGATCCGTCTCTACATCACTTCTTTGTGCTTAGACAAAACGATTATCCCAAAACGACATGGTAATTTCGGGTTTAATAACTATTTTCGTGTTTCAATTTAAAAAAAACCACCAACATGAATGAAGCCGTACGCTCACAAGAACCTAAATCTGTTTGGAACTATTTTGCAGACCTTAACGCTGTCCCTCGAGCATCAAAAAAAGAAGAGAGAGTAATTGCATTTATCAAAGCATTTGGCGCGTCACTTAACCTACCTGTAATAGAGGATGAAGTGGGCAATGTAATCATAAAAAAACCAGCTAGTAGCGGAATGGAAAACCGCAAAACGATTGTACTACAAAGTCATTTGGATATGGTTCATCAGAAGAATTCTGACACGAAATTTGACTTTGACACCGAAGGTATCAAGATGATTGTTGAAGGAGATTGGATCAAAGCTGAAGGCACTACCCTTGGTGCTGACAATGGTATCGGTGTGGCTAGTATCATGACATTATTGAGTGCCACTGACATTGCTCACCCGGCTATTGAGGCGCTTTTCACTATTGATGAAGAAACTGGAATGACGGGGGCACTGGGATTAAAAGGTGGCTTGCTAGAAGCGGAGATTCTACTAAACCTAGACACGGAAGATGATGATGAATTAACCATCGGATGTGCCGGAGGATTAGATGTTACCGCTACCGGCACCTACACACCTGACACTTGCCCTGACAATACGACCACTTACAAACTATCCATCACGGGATTGCACGGAGGCCACTCAGGCATGGACATACATAAAGGACGTGGCAACGCCAATAAATTAATGAATCGATGCTTGTATGCTGGTGCAAATGATTTCGGGTTGCGGGTTTCTATGATTGACGGTGGTAGTTTACGAAATGCTATCCCTAGAGAATCTTTTGCTACGGTGGTTATACCTAATACTAATATAGAAGGTTGGAAAACATTCATGAAATCATTTTCTGAAACACTTAAATCGGAACATGGCACCACAGACCCCGATCTCCACATTTCTATTGAAACTACCGCAAGTTGTGACAGTGTATTAGACACTGACTCGCAACGCAAACTTATCAGCGCCATTTATGCCACTCCTAATGGAATCTACCGCATGAGTCCAGACATTAAAGACTTGGTACAGACCTCTAACAATCTAGCTCGTGTATTGATTGAGAATGGCGACTATAGCATTCAATGTCTCACGAGAAGCTCTGTAGATTCGGAGAAATATGATCTGGCCAATGGCATCACTGCGACATACCAACTTATCGGAGCCGACATTGAACTGGATGGCTCGTACCCCGGATGGGAACCTAAACCTGGAGCTGAAATAGTTAGTGTCATGAAAGATCTTTATCTCCAATTACATGATGGTGAAGAACCAAAAGTAGCCGCTTGTCATGCTGGACTAGAATGTGGTATTCTTGGCACCAATTATCCTGATATGGAAATGATCTCTTTTGGACCAAATATCAGGGGAGCACATTCACCTGATGAGCGGGTACAAATATCTTCAGTACAGAAATACTGGCGTTACTTATTGGAAACCCTAAAGCATATTCCTGTCAAATAGACTATCGTGCACTGGCTCGCAGCCATTGATCTTTAATATTGCCCATCTTGATAAGATAAGGAATGAGAAAAAGCAGTTCTAGTCTCAAAGAGAGAACGTGTGTTCCATCAGAAGGCAGGAGGAAATTTATATATATCATCACTCCTACGCAAATAACGACTCCTATTACTGCATCATAGGTTGCTACCATAGGCGCCCAAGGTTTCTCCGTCCAGAGTCCGTATGCCGTCACTCCTTTGATGACAAAGAGTGCAAACACCACCAATCCAATAATAGAAAATGGCTGGGTAGTGGTCAGTCCGTACAAAGCAATGTTGTAGCTATATCCTAGGGCTCCTAATATCAGCCCTCCCGGCATGGCTATTCCGAAAATTAAAAAAATAACCGTAAAAATCTTAATCCATAATGGCAATAAATCCCGTCTTAGATCATCCTTCGTTGTGATTAAATCATCTAACATTTCTATATCAAGATTCTAATTTGGCAATGACAACAATGACTGTCGAATAGGGATTATTTTTCAATTACTAGCTTACGGTATCCTGATCCTTTTTCACTTTCATAGTAGATAACATATACGCCATTCTCTACTACCCCTAGATCTATCCCTACTTTCTCCATACCTCGCTTGGCGGATGCTGTATGTACCAACCTACCCAAACCATCAAATACATAAATCGTACCTGCGGAGAGATCTGCTCCAAGGTCGATGGTAAACTTTCCTGCACTAGGATTGGGATATAAATCGAAGGAGATGCCGACTGGTGAGTCTGTATCATCCACGCTCAAAAGCAGCGCTAATGGATCCACAGGCTCATCACCTTTTGTAATCAAGTAAGAGGTGACGATAAGATGGGGATTAAATCCTGCGTTGCAATCTGGGCAGGTCACTCCAGAGTTACAGTTCGGATTATTGGGATGGCATTGATCCACATAATTCTCATTAAAGATGTATTGAAGACTGAACGATGGCGCATCTACATAAGGCTCCATATCATAGTCAAAAAACTGAGCTATAGACCCTGGACACCACCCAGCTCTATCAAAATACCACGTTCCATTTTGCGGGTTACATCCGTCAGGGTTTGGATTACAATCTACCCAATTATCTTGTTCAAAAACGGCTTCATCATTCACCCAGATATGGTGTATATCATGATGAAACTCGGCTGCGTTGCCCGTGTTATTATCTCCCCAACCATGGCCACTAGAGACCAGTTTAATGACCGCAGTCTCGGCATTATCCGGAAACATGCCTTCTATACTTTCGGTAGGTTGCAGATTGGCAGGATCACCAAACGAATAGGTCTGATACCATAGTTTATTGACGTTGCTATACGGGTAATCCATCACCCCACCAACATAGTCCATCACCAGAGAATAAAGAAACCCATTCCCTTGCGTACCGATATTCACTCTAAAGCGCACCTTACCTTGTAGCAACGAGGAGAAATCCGTAAGATCTATCTCGTGGTCACAAGCCACACCATAAGGAGTAAGGTATCGGATGATCTCATACCATACACCATCATGCCCTTGCACCTCTATGGTAGATACGCGATCCCACGGGTCACAACCTCCATCAGGACAAGTAATAAATAGGGTGCCTAATATCTGCTCAAAGCTGCCCATAAAACTAGGCATGACACCTTCTATCTCCACAGAATAATTATCTGCATCCACCCATACATCTTCAAATGCAGCAAAAGAAACGTCATCCAATTCTTCTATAATTTCAAAAGTAACCGACTCAGAGTGCGAAACCCCACCGCTATGCGTGGCGGTAACCGTGTAGGTATGCTCCCCGAATGAATCTGGGGTCCACCAGCCTGTCTGATGCCTTCCGTAATTATCGGTCACCTCTACCGTTTCCCCATCTACTTCATAGCCTATCTCCGTAATAGTGAAAATCTCAGAAAAATCTACATCCACAATACTTGCCAACAATATGGGACTAAGTGCGCTGGCATAGAAATTACCTTCCACCGGGTTTCTCAAATCTATGTTGGGCAATACTAACGCGGGATCAAGAACCAAAAAATTAACCATCACATCATCTGCTGGGCTAAACACGTCATCACCTGGTTGACTGGCTTTCACCACCACTTCTCCAGACATGCCAGTAAGCGTTATGGTATTCTCATTCAAGGTAGCTGGACCGGATATCAACTCATACGTAATGGGCAGTCCTGAATTAACGGAGGCATCCAATTCAAATGGTGGGTCAGTAATAATCTTATTCGGTATTGGAGAAAAGTTGATGGTTTGAAATCCATCTTCCAACTCGCCATTGAAATTTGACGTTGCCCCGATCAGTTCAAAATTCATTAATGTGGCATTCCTAGAGCCATCTCCTATTTCATTAATCAATTCGGTAATCAATGAATTATTTCCTCCTGGGGAACCTTGGTTCATTTTAAAATACAGCTCTAGATTCTCCTCATCACCCGATAGCTCATTGACCATCATATCTTGAATTTCAACTTGGGTCAACCCCTTGCTCCATACCGACACCTCATCAATACGCCCTCCGAACACAAAATTAAATCCCGATTGAATACTCTTACCGATACCGAAAGCACGATCCATTGCTGCAAAAGTACCACTAGCGGCATTAGAAGCTATCAGTTCACCATCGATATATAATAGAATCTCTGTACCCGAATGCACCCATGCTACGTGTTGCCATACACCAGCATCCCCAGAACCATCAGGCCCGACAACTTCATAAAATCCATCTGTACTGACAAATCGACACTCTAATTTTCCATTGGCGAGTTCTATCACATACATTTCACCCGCACCGGTACCAGGCCCTCTAAATCCAAAAAAACCTTGTCCATATACCAGAGCATCGGTATAAAACCAACCGGTCATGGATACCCCCTCTGCTCCTACCATATATTGCGAAGCATTGTCCACTATCGCAAAATCATCCTCACCATCAAAGTGGAGGTATTGATTAGACTGCGCATAAACTAAAGTGGAGAGAAAAATAAATAAAGAGACAATACTGAATTGGTAAATAGATCGCATAAGCTTGTTGTTTTGGGTATAAGTATTCCATGATTCAAACCATAGAATCACCAAAAACAAATATAGCAACAAATGTTTAGTCTCTAGAAGATGAAACCAATATCGCAATCAATTACCATCACTTTAGGAATAAAATAATGTTCTTCAATCTTGAAAACCTAATCGAATATAGACTAAGATCACTTGGACTTATCCATCAGCAGTCCTAACTCCATAGCAAAATGCAGTTTATCCCTAGTCATGGTATGTGTGATGGTGTAGGTGTAAGTTCCCTTTTCTTTAAATGTAATTCCAGTCTCGATTACTTGATCTAAATCCCATATATCTAATCCAGGCTCCCCTATATAGTCACCTTTGTCCGTTTTCACTTTAACCTCACTCGCTATTTTCCTTTCCACTCCAGATGGGCTTACCTCTACGATTTCCAAGTGCAAATCATTATACTGATACCCCTCAGCGTATCTAAATCCAATACTCATATCATAATTTTGAGTAATATCTTCGATAGGTACGGAAAAACTTCGTGCATCATTTTTCAACCACTCCAGATTAGGAGATAATGGTTCGTAATCTGAGTATATACGGCCTTCAGGCTGACATGAAATTAGGGAAAGAAATAGGGCTACGTAAATGATTTTCATTCTGGTCATATTTAATTGTTTGATTATTGGTTTGTTAAACAAAGGTAACGAAACAAAAATTTATTATTTGATCTATTGATCATTAATTTCAAACTGATTCCTCACAACGGTATCATTCCATTACCCATTCCCCACTTTCATTTTAATCCTCTTTTCCCTACAGCGTTGCCACCTCCAGATCAAGTAGATTTTACTGTCCTACTAGGTCTTCACGCCTATAGAACACAACACATACCGATATAGCTACAGAGGAATCATACTTTTGTAGCGGCATGCATTGTTGGGGCTTCTCAAATCCTAGGGGATTTCGACACAGCTTCCGCTTTGAATGTTCCATGATCTTTACCAAGCGCTACCTGCGGAGTTTTGATTTCACCGGATATTGGAGCGTTTCAAAGGCTTTACCCGTACGAAAGTTACCAGGTTGGAACTAGAAAACAAAACTTTTACTGGCACCTAAATAGGGAAGCTTATTTCAAATAACCCATTCGCAATCCCTAACAATACAGACAGCCAATTATTTCGTAGCGGGCAAGGTAGAGAACAGGTTTAAAATATAGTTGATATCGCTCACCTTATCCGTGTCACCGCTTTTTTTATACGAGTGAAGTAAGTTATTGAGCATTCTTCGGATAATGGCCATCTCATCACATGGGAGGTAGAATGACCTATCTTTTTTGACGCCATTATGACTAAGAAAACTATCTATACCTTCCTCCTGAAGTATGGCGCCATTGGCAAACGGGTTGATATAGAACAATACTTCTGGCTGGGCATCATCCTCATCTGCGAACGGATCATCTGGATCTGGCTCATTGACCCAAGCCAACAGAAAGTGATTGGGCGTATTGATACCATATACTGGCAACTCCAATCGTCTGGCGATATGCAAATACAAAATAGCCAACGTCAGCGGGTTACCCATACGCTTCTCCATCACTTGATTGATCATTGAATTATCTGGCGAATGATAGTCTTTACGATTGGGTTTGAAGCCTTCTACTTCGAAGAAAAAATGATTTAGAATTTTAACTTTTTCAAAAGCGGTAAGGCGTTCATTTAACTCCAGCCATATCTTGTGTTTGATAACCTCTAGGTCTTCTCTTATCTTTCTACTATCAATCTCTGGATAGTATATATTGTTTACGGTAAACACGCCATCCATCAGATCGGCCTCCTCAGACTTTATCCATTCACGGATATTGGTCTCAAAGGTATTGAGCTGTATCTTATGTAGTATGATTTCTATTCTTTTTTGAATAATCTGTGGGGTATCGTTAGAACTCCACGCATCTTCAAGAAACTCAACTATATCACTACCAAGAGAAATTATCTTCTGCTGTACATGAGAAACGATCTCGATGTCCTGTTCATCCAGTAGGCTGATTAATGCATTTATCTCGTTAGCTGTCATTGTCGTTGAAATTACTAGACAAATAACTTTTAAAATGCCTTACTCGATCGCCTTCAAAACATTACTTATCAGCATGAATCTGTTAGACCGAATATGGCAATAAACTGAAGTGACACTTTAAGAGGAATGACCTTAAGAAATAGGTTTGCTTACGATTATCTTAACAACTGTTATTCTGACAGATAACCATCTTCACCTAGTCTTACGCTTTAACAATAAGCATTACCACTATAACAATTCACCATAAAGGTCAAAAACAGAAGCGTCCGTAATTTTGACCTCAGCAAAATTCCCAATCAATGATTTATCATTCTTATTTACTATGACTTCATTATCCACTTCGGGAGAATCGGAAGCTGTTCTTCCCACCAAACGACCACCTTCTATACGGTCAAAAAGCACAGTATAGGTATTGCCGATCTTTTCTTGATTGAGGGTCGCGGATATCTCAGATTGGATATCCATAATCTCATCTGCTCGTTGTTGCTTAACCGCTTGAGGCACGTCATCCTCCATGCTATACGCATGGGTATCCTCTTCGTGTGAGTAGGTAAAAACGCCTAACCTATCAAACCGTACTTCCTTTACCCAATCCTTCATTTGTTGAAAATCATCTTCGGTCTCACCGGGGAACCCAGTAATAAGTGTGGTACGTATGGTTATTCCAGGCACTTTCTCTCTCATGCTACGAATAAGCTCTAGTGTTTTCTCTCTTGTTATGCCTCTTCGCATACGCTTCAACATGGCTGTAGAGGCGTGTTGCAAAGGAATATCTATATAGTTGCAAATATTGGGTTTTGCCTTCATCACTTCCAGTACATCCATTGGAAACCCGGATGGGAATGCGTAATGCAACCTTACCCACTCTACGCCTTCTATATCGGATAGCGCATCAATAAGCGTTGCCAGTTTACGTTCTTTGTAAATATCCAACCCATAGAAAGTAAGATCTTGAGCGATAAGGATAAGCTCTTTGACGCCACCAGCCACCAGCTTTTCTGCTTGTGTCACCAGCTCCTCTATTGGCGTAGAGCGATGCTTCCCTCTCATGAGTGGAATCGCACAAAACGAGCACGGGCGGTCACACCCTTCTGCTATTTTGAGATAGGCATAATGTATAGGCGTGGTCAACAACCGTTCTCCTACTAATTCTTTTTTATAATCCGCTTTTAGATTTTTCAATAACCTTGGGAGGTCTCGAGTACCGTACCATGCATCCACTTCGGGGATCATCTCTTCCAACTCCTCACCGTATCGCTGTGACAGACAACCCGTGACAATAAGCTCATTAAGCTCCCCATTTTTCTTAGACTCGGCATAAGCCAATATCGTATCTATAGACTCTTGCTTTGCATTATCAATAAATCCACACGTATTAATTATTACTGTATTGTGTTTCTCTTCTGATTCGTGAGACACCTCAAAGTCGTTTCCCTTTAATTGGCGCATCAGCACTTCAGAATCATAGATATTCTTCGAGCAACCTAAGGTTACGACATTAATATTCTTCGATTTAGGGTTTTTAGTCTTCAAAGTCCATGTTTTTTTATTGGTAAAAAGAAAATGCTATCTAGCTCAACATACCTACTAAGTCCGCAGTACGAGAAGCGTATCCATACTCATTATCATACCATCCGAGCACTTTTATCATAGAACCATTGGTATAAGTAATGCCAGCATCGAAGATACACGAATGAGAATTACCCACGATATCGCTGGACACTAGTGGATCTTCGGTATATTCTAGCACGCCTTTAAGTTCGTTATTTGCGGCTTTCTGAAAGGCTTGATTCACCTCTTCGGAAGTAACTTCACGAGAGAGTATGGCGGTAAAGTCGGTAAGCGACCCAGTAGCTACGGGTACTCGTGCTGCAATACCGTAAAGCTTCCCTTTAATCTCAGGATATACGAGCTCTACCGTTTTGGCAGCTCCAGTAGTAGTAGGAATAATATTGGCAGCAGCTGCACGAGCCCTTCTAAAATCTTTGTGTGGGGCATCTACTAATTTCTGTGTAGAAGTATAAGCGTGAACGGTGGTCATAAAACCTTTTTCGATACCAAACGCTTCATTCAAGACCTTAACCATCGGTGCTAAACAATTGGTAGTACAGGAAGCGTTAGATATAATCTTCTCATCCCCTTTTAAAGTATGATCATTGACACCCAGAACAATAGTAGGAATAGAACTACTCTTTGCTGGAGCACTGATCACCACACGTTTGGCGCCAGCAGTCAAGTGTTTTGTCGCTCCCTCTAAATGAGTAAAGAACCCCGTGGACTCCACCACCACATCGATATCAAGCGCAGCCCAAGGAAGATTTTCTGGATCTTTTTGTGCATACATTTTTATTTCAGAACCATTAACGATGATCGTATCTTCTCCTAGTGCTATACTTCCATCAAACCGACCATGACTGGTATCGTACTTAAGAAGGTGTGCCAGGATATCATTATTTGCCAGATCATTAATGGCAACTACCTGCACATCTTTATTGGACAATAAGTTTCTAAATGTAAGCCTTCCTATTCTTCCGAATCCGTTTATTGCAACTTTAATCATAAGCGTTTGTATTAAATTTAACTATCCAACAGACCCCTGCCTGTTTTCTTTATGCTACCATCTTTCTTCAGATCATGAAATATCTTATCCAGCATACCATTGATGAATTTTTTGCTGTCAGGCGTGCTATAGAATTTTGATATCTCAATATATTCATTAAGCGTAACTTTAAACGGAATAGAGGGGAAATACTTGGCTTCAGACAAAGCCATATTCATTAGCAATACATCCATTTTTGCCAATCTATCCTCATCCCAATTTTGCAATTTCTGCTTGATGAGTTCCATATTCTCCTTGTGATTGATTACCGTTTGTCGATATAGATCAATAACAAAGTTTTGCTCGTCCTTATCCTTATAAAGAGGCAGTAATTCTAGTGGCTGGTCTGCCCCCATTTTTTTAAGACTCTTGATCACCATAGCGCTTGCAAGGTCAAGATCATCGGACCAGAAGATGCTTCGCTCCTCAAAATCAGACTGGAGTCGTTCATTATTACAAACTTGCTTCTTGAACCATTTAATAACCATATCACGATCTTGATCATAAGAATCCTGATCAGAAGTCATGTACTCTTCATATAGATCTGACGCCAACAGCTCTTGATGAATATTCTTGATCACTGGACGCTGGTCATCAGTCCAAGTAATTCGCAACCTATTCATCGCATCTTTCAGCTCCTCATTCTCTGCCAATTGCATAATGAATTTATTATCCACAAATCTCATTTTGGGATTCAAATCTTCTTCACTTGGGACCAAACGTTTTTTTGCCAATTGAATTCTCTCATCCGCATAATTACGGACAGCTATTAGAGATGCAAACAAAATTATATATAGCTCATAGAATTTATTAAGACTAAATAACATCTGACGCTCCCCCTTAGGAAGATCACGCTCATCAAACGAGTAATAAGCATACAGCGCCTGTAAAATCTTTATCCTTAAATGCCTTCTATTCAACATGTATATTTATTTTTTTTCTGATTTAGCCTTCGCCAGCCTTTCTTCTGCGATCATATTTGCAGCAAGGTACGAAGGGATGTTCTCCTTTCTTGATTTTTCTAAAATTCTTAAAGTAGTATCGTATATTCTCTTGGTTTCAACTTCAGGAAAATCATCTGCCACTTCATTGACCTCCGCATAGCAATTGATGATACCCCCAGCATTGATCAGAAAATCTGGAGCATATATAATTCCTTTCTCCAGCAGCATCTCTCCGTGACGTACTTCATCAGCCAATTGATTATTCGCTGCTCCAGCTACCACCTTACAGCTAAGTTTAGCTAAGGTCTCGTCATTAAGTGTGCCACCGAGAGCACATGGCGCATAGATATCCATCGGCACGTCATAGACATCCTCTGGCGCTACCACCTTCACTGCATGTTTGCTGGTAATCGCATCTATCAAGTCTTGGTGTATATCCGTAATGGTTACCTGAGCACCTTCCTTCATCAACAAGTCCACAAGAAAAGAACCTACATGACCTACGCCTTGAACCATCACTCGTTTATCTTTAAGGTTGTCATCGCCATAAACAAATTTGACTGCGGCTTTCATTCCGTAATACACTCCTTTGGCAGTTACTGGTGAAGGGTCACCAGTGCCACCCATCTCTATAGGCTTACCCGCTACATGCTTGGTTTCTTCTGCCACCCAACTTATATCTTGGGTGGTGATGCCTACATCCTCAGCAGTAATATACTTGCCGTTGAGACTATCAACAAACTGACCGAATCTTCTAAAAAGCGCTTCACTCTTCATCGTTCTTGCATCCCCAATAATCACCGCCTTACCGCCACCAAGATTCAATCCAGATATAGCAGACTTATAGGTCATGCCACGAGACAATCGAAGCACATCATTGAGGGCTTCTTTCTCCGTTGCATAATTCCACATTCTGGTTCCTCCTAGGCTAGGCCCTAGAACCGTGCTATGAATAGCAATAATCGCCTTCAATCCGGTCTCTTTATCTTGACAAAAAAGGACTTGTTCATGACCATAATGATCTAACAATTCCAGCACATTTATTTCTTGGCCACTAGCCACAGACAACACTTCTGAATCCATTAAATATAGTTTTTATAATTTCGCCTCAAAGATAGCCCTTTTTTTAATGAAGATTATGAGAATAGATTCTTAAAATTACAAATTAAAGAAAGGTCAAAAACAGCAACCCATATAGCGCAGCAGTAACATGAATGAAGTATTGGAATACAACACAATAGCAAGAAGTACCGAGGGGTTCTTCAAAGACAAGGGAAGCAAGTTTCTAGCCTATGGTTTCCCAGTCACTACGGTAGAAGCAGTGAAACAACACCTCATTGACATTAAAGAGAAAGAACATGCAGCAAGACACTTCTGCTATGCCTACAGACTAGAGTTCGATGGTAAAGTGTTTCGCGCAAATGATGATGGCGAACCAGCCCACTCCGCTGGCGACCCGATATTAGGTCAGATTGATAGTTTTGAATTGACGCAAGTGCTGGTTATTGTAGTGCGGTATTTTGGCGGAACCAAACTGGGCATAGGAGGACTTATCAATGCCTATCGTAGTGCGACAAAAGACTGCTTCCTGAACGGGGAAATCATCACCAAAAGTGTCACAGTACAGTTCAAAATGAAATTTGAATATGAAGCCATGAACATCGTGATGCGTTATGTAAAACAATTTGATGCCAAAATCGTAAATCAGAAACTAGAACTGAGTTGCGAAATGATCGTATCATTAACGAAAAAAAAATCAACCGATTTTGAGGAACGCATATTATTGAGTCGTAAAATCGAGATTGAAGTGTTGGGGTAATTGTTAATGGCATATTGATAACGATCCATTACCACGACAACGTCAATGGTTTACCAAGACCAATCTGACACAAATCAAAATCCCTCCGCGCTATGGTAGTATTAAACCCTCATGTGCATTCAATAGACTCCAGACTACTTCGTCTATTTCTACAGGCTTAGCATACCGCCTCTGAATAACGACCTTTGTTGGTTTATTGGTGGTTGCTGGGACAGACTTTGATTGACGATGAGAGACAAGGTGATTCTACTTCTTACCCACGTAATAGTAGATATCTATTTTCATCAAATCGGATTTTTTCACCTTACTTAAATCGGTGAGATACTCTTCTACTACCAATCCATTCTGCTCATATCCATTATCTTTCATGTATTTATCCATCGCCATATGAGCATCATAAGAATTCTCTGATGTGCCTTTGAATGAAAGCTTCAAGCACTTACCGGGTGGTTGTACGTAAGTATTATAGCCTTCAATATTGATGGCCTCTTGTAATGGAACTGCTACAGCCATATCCGTGGTTTTATCTTCTTCATTCCAATCAAAGTATAATCCAGTATTATTACCAACTATCTCACCTCCTGCGGCTGCTATAGCACGATAAATATTGGGGGCATTCTCCGACATAAAACCTTCCAATTGAGATATCTTCATCTTCTGACGTTTCATCAAATAAATGATTTCTGGTCTTGAAATTTCCGATATTTTGTACTTTCTCTTTTTCACAGATGGCTCTAGATCCGATGACGATTGCTTTTTAGGGCTTATACGCTGTCGGAGCAGATCCAGTCCACTTTTCAAATCACTTCTAAATTCTTTTTCATTGAAGTGAATCATGATATTATTAGGGAAACTGGCATGCGTCTTCACCCCCCACGTAATTTTCACACTGTCGCCTACACTTTCCAAATTCAAATACTTGTCCATCTCCACTTTCATCGGCTTGATGCTCTTCACATGAAGTTCAACACGCTTATTCGGGATGACTTCCTTGAGCTGAAACTCCCCTTTTCCTACCCGCCTCACTTTACTCTCCCAAGCCAGTACACTACCGCTAACGCCATCATCTCCTGTTGGTGACCATGAAATAGCAGAATCCAACTTAGTGACTGGTTGCCATCTACTTATAGCCTTGAGATTTTCTACCTCTTGCCATATCCTTTCCGAGGAGCCATATACCATGGCACTCTCGTTAAAGTCAACGTCCTTAGGCGAGGTGAAGTTGAGAATCAAAGCGGATAGTATGATTAACCCCAACAAAAAGCCCAATATTTTTAATGATTTCATATTCCTATGGTTTCTTACAGACAAAGGTAGGGTAAATTGTCTTAATAATTCACCCTTACCTGATAACTCACTGACAATGAATAGTAATAAGTTAACTTACCTTTTTTTACTAACTCCCAGAAATTCGATAAAACACCTATAATCGTGGGGCATAACCCATTACCCATTAGCGAACTCTTTTCTCTGCAAAAGAATGATAATGCCAGCAATGTTAGATATCAGCACCAATGGAACGATAACACTGGGCAGTAGAATAAATGGGAAGTGCATCACTGCTGTATTTGGCTGATCAAATGCATACGTCTGTAGGACAGTAGGGGTCGCCAATACTGCCAACACCAAGATATTACCCAAGAGCAATAAAGAACCTATATGCCAAATCCATAGCAGTGTGCGGTTGACTTTCTTATTGACCAAAACCACCATCCCAAGAATGAGAGCGGTCACCCCAGAGAGCACGTCATGATTACTACCAGCAAAACTCATTGCTTGCGGAACATAGGCGCCCAGAAAAAGCCAATATAATACTAACTCAACGGGGATTCTTACACCATGTAACATCAGCATCTTTTTCATATCAAAAGTCGATAACCAAGACTTCATCTTTCTGGAAAAGATGGACGAGATCACTATCATCATAAGCGGCACCACTACAATAATAAATCGAGGGGGTGTGGTCATCGTTTTTTCATAAAATCCAGTAATGGCTAAAACAGAATGTAAAGCACCCCATACAATGATAGCGAGTAGAAATTTCAAACTCTTATTACTTGCGTGATAAAATGCAATTACTCCATAGACAAGCGCAATGCCAAAGGTTAAAAAAACGTAAAATGGTAAATCTGTAATCATAAAAATGGATGTTAAATTAATTAAATGGTGCGGTAATCCATGCCCCAATCTTATTGGTCACCATCTGAATAGACCAATAACAGACCCCCAGCATATTAGGATTGGCAATTGTTTTGAAATTATTCACATCCATACGGGTGATGGTGTATGGAGCAAATGCGGACAATAGCATGATACTAGCAATTGCTTTATCGCTAACCCCCAAAGACGCCACTGCTTTATTGACCCAACCTTTGCCTAGTGGCATCTCCTCCCCTTGCCAATTATTCAACACTACCATGAACACATCAAGACAAGAGTTGGGAATATGGTCTTTTTCTAATTGATCAATCAGTGACAATCTCACCGCATTGGCATGATGATAGAAGGGTACCGGTGCCGTCCAATTTTCAAAGGTCGTTGCGGAGAAGTCCTCGATGAACTCCAGGGAATCACCACCTTTTGGGGTTTTCATCACCATGGATTTAAACAGTGTTTTAGAGGCGATATTCAATGCCATCTTTTTCATAAAAGTATTATTAAGAAATGACGGTAGCGGAGAATCTTCAAGAAAAATACTCACCAGTCGATTTGTAGAATGAAAGACTAGTGCCGTACCTATAATCTCTGGGGCTTCTTCCCTAGAGAACGGAGGACTGGCAATAATCTCCGCTTTGGGATTCCTTGTATTCATACTCCATTCTATGATAGCTTTTGTTCTGACATCAGATAACGACTGCCATGTGTTATTGGATATGGCTTTGAATGTATCGTGGTCACCGATACTACGAATAGAAGTAACATGAGCGTCTTCACAATATGGGCACTTATTTATCTGTGCTATAGCGGCTGCTACAATTTCTTTATCCCTTCGCTTCACGTTGGTCTCAACTATATAACTCTCGCGAGCATTTGCCCATCTCGTGGCATGTATCATCGCATTACTGGACGAGAGCGTCAGTGGCCCCGCCAACCCGAAATCTCTTTCGATCTGCATATTGATGTCTTTTACAATCCCTATTGCATCCTTGATACCCACCGCTGGCACGTATTTCACCGCATGAGCATTCTGCTCCATCATTTTTTTCTCTATCGCTTTTATCATCTTATTATCATTCTGGGTAATGGTTGTTATAAAAAAAATTAGATAAGTTTGTTTTCGAGGGTGACTAGACTTTGTAATCCGTCATCCCCGATTAGGTCATTCATTTCATTCATAAACTTCTCCCACTCAGGAAGGAGTTTTGCTACCAACGCATCCCCTTCATCAGTTAACGCTACTTCTGGCTGGTAACTATTGGTACGCCTGACATAACTCTTCCTCTCCAGTAATGCCACTCCTCTGCTCACCGTTGATCTTTCCAAGACAAGGTTTTTACCAATCTGCCCCTGCCCTATCTGTCCCGTACGGCTGAGCATCAATAGTATGTTCATCTGATTTTCTGAGATGCCGATATGCTTTATTTTGGATCTCAAATGACTATCCATCACTCTCGATAATCGCCTTAGTCGCGCTGCAAAACATTGTTGAACTTCAAATTTCATTTTACAAAGGTAGTGCAATTTTGTTGTATATACAACTTATTAGAGAAAATGATTAATTAGTAATTTTAGGTCTAATAGACAAAATGGTGGTACAAATCTCCGAAAACAATGATGATGGCATCAATAGAAAAAGTCAGAAAGTAAAGGCATTAACGGGGAATAGCACACGACACCAGTGCCCTACTGGTTATCCTCTCACTCTAGGATCCAATAGTCCATAGAGAATATCGACCAGGATATTAATGACCACAAAAATGGCAGAGATGATGATTACAGCACCGATAACAACGGGGAAATCTTCTTTAATTAATGCTTCATAAATTCTAAGCCCTATCCCTTGCCAGCCAAACACAAACTCAATAAAAACGGCACCAGCTAACATAGAGGCGAACCATCCAGACACAGCTGTTATAACGGGGTTTAGGGCGTTTTTAAGTGCGTGTTTCCATACAATAGTTCTCATCGCAAGCCCCTTGGCTTTAGCTGTACGGATATAATCCATACTGAGCACTTCGAGCAATGAATTACGCAGTAGTTGTATGATGACCGCTAGGGGTCTTATGCCCAGGGTAATCATGGGGAGGATAAGGTTTCTAAGAGACAAATATGGCCCTGTAAACACATCGATTTCGTACAGTGAGCCCGATTGGTTAAGATAGGTTCCTGGGAGATTAAGGTATTGATCTAAGTTCCCCAATATTCTTTTTCCAAACACGCCTTCAAAACCCTTGATACCGCCCCACACGATCACTCCGAAGAGCAGTCCTCTAAAAAAGAAGGCTATGGTCATTCTCCAGGATCGGTCACCAGCATTGGACAATAACTTAATGAACATGAAGATAAGCGCAAAAGCCACTGGAATCATAGGCAAAGAAGTCTGCTGATACCATAGGAATCCGAATAGCCAAGACATGATAATGGCCATATAAAATGATGGCATCGACATGCCGAGCACTGCTATCACCAATGCCGATCGGTCAAAGAAACTATCCTTATACAATGCCGAAAACACTCCGATAATCCCACCAAGAATAAGCGCTAGAAGAATTGCTGAACCAGCGAGAATTGCTGTTCCTGGCAACGCCTCCGCCATAATGGTTGACACCTTCTTTTTACTCTGATATGAGCGTCTCAAATATGGATACTTCATTACGAGAACTCTCGATCCGAAGGGCAATAACTTTTGATAGCTGTACTTATCGTCATCCAAGTACAAGTGGCTTTTATCATTGATGGTCTCATGAATTGACAATGGCGATAGATCATTGATATACAGCAGATATTGCTTGCTAAACGACAGGTCAAGCCCCAACTCTCTTTCGATGGCTAATTTGGCTTCTTCGGTGGCTCTTTGCCCGAGTAGCATCTGTGCAGGATCTCCCGGTTTGAGATTAAAAATGACAAATACGATGGTGACCACACCCCAAAGAATGGAGCCCCCATAGACAAGTTTTTTTAAAATCGATACGATCACTAATTTCCTACTGCTATTAATTCCTCTGCAGTCGGCAAGTCATTGTTATGCCACTTGCCCAATACCATTCCATCCTTCAGTAACAGCATGCCCGGATTGGCTCTTACCATCGTTTTCAATACGATCTGATCACCAATAAAGAAAGGGAATTGAAGGTCATTGTCATGTCTGAATTTCTCCACTTCGTCATAAGAGGAGGGACTCATGCCAATAACTTCTATCTTATCGCCTACAGACTTGGCTAAGGCAAACATCTCTTCTAGATCAGGATCTCCTATAGCATCTTCGATTGACTTAAACACAATGATTAATAGGGGGTCTTTTTTATCCAAAAATTCATGGGTCAGATCTTGGTCGTCAAAACTATCAATCTTAAAATCACTGATAGCAGGTTCGTAGCCAAGAACTTCAACAAAAGGCCCTTCGCTCATTTCCTTGTCTATCTTCCAAGTTTTATCTTCCCATAACTTATCTCTCATATAGTCAGTAGATTTGACCTTCTTGCTATTACCATTTTCTTGCTTCATGGTATATAGGGTATAATACTTTGTAGGGGTAAGCCCCAATTCTTCGGCTGTTTTCATCTGCTCTTTGATACTCTTGCCTACCGCATAGGCACGATAGTCTTTAACTGGCATATAATTATAGGTGTAATACCCGAATCCAATGGCTACTAAGGTAACGAAGCCAGCCATAATCCACTCCTTGTTTTTTGAACCCAAAGCATTCTTAATGACCACCGCTCCGATCACCAATATTGCGAATAACACGATGGGGAAGAACCAGTCAAAAATACCCAGTGACAACCAAGCTACAAGAGCTAAAGAAAGCCCTCCTACGAGGAGGTCATCTTGCTTCGTGTTCAACTTTACTCTACCTGCCATAAACACCAGTATTACAACAAAGAACATCAAGAATAAATCTTTATAAAATGATTGCCAAGGTGTCAAAGAAAGTGCATCGCCAAAGCAGCCACATTCTTTAACCGCGTCAAAATATGCGGAGTACCAAGTTAAGAAACCAAAGAAAATTGTGAGTCCTAGCAAAGACCATGTAGCGAGCTTCATTCGTGCACCAAGCACGACAGCAAGACCTAGCACTATCTCTGCAACACAGACCAATGTTGCCAAAAGAACCACGTAAGGCTCCATAAATGGCATGTCAAATACCTCAGCAGAAAAGTACTCATCCAGCTTGTAGCTAAAGCCCATTATGTCATTGGCTTTTATCAATCCTGAGACGAAAAATATGGCGCCTACGATAACTCTTGAAATGATTCCTATAATTTTCATTTTTAAATGCTTTTTACCTTTCAGACAGAACAACCATCCGATGTTTACACAAAGAAACTACGTTTTTGCTATGATATGGATAGATTAACAGATATTTAATTCACACTGTGTATCTGATAAAATCCATAGCGATGGTATCCTTAAAGGGAATCAATCATTCCATTAAACTGTCTATAATTATGGGCGCCTCTATTTCCAGCCCCCTTTCCTTGTCCTGCCTACCCTTATAACTGAATATGGCGGTCCTAGAAAATCTCTGATCACAAAGGATATCCCAGACTTGTACTAAATCCAATAATAACCTACCTTTGTCGCCATAAATAAACACAGATGACAAAATCATATTTAGCATTATTATTCGGAGTGATATCTTTAACTGCCTGTAAAAAAGACGATACAGACACTTCTGGCGGTCAACAAATCAATCTTGAGCGAAAACTAGAAGTATTCATTGACGGTACAGAGTGGGAATCAGATGAGGTAGTGATGAGCACCATATATGGTGGCATGAAGATCGTTGGAGAAGCTAACGGAAGCAAATTAGAGTTTGTAATTGATGAATTTCAAGGTGCCGGCACCTACTTTTTCAATAATGTAAACAACTACATGCGTTATTACGAATCTAGTGCTGCGGAAGACGACTACTACTATGCTCTCGATGATTCGTTGGTCATCACTTCATATAATAGCAACAATCCATTTATGCTAGGAAGCTTTTCATTTGAAGGCCTACATTCTAATGGTGGTGCTGACAAATCGTTTACCAATGGAGTGCTTAATGGATTGGATAGCTTGAGTAATATACCCAACGATGTGTTTGCAGTGACTACTGACGGAGATGCATGGCTTGCCAAATCCGTACTAGTAAGTCAAAACACGAATGCTGGAACGGTAACAGCTCTTGCTGTCTCAAGCACAGACAACACCTATATAGTAATACGATTACCTATAAATGTCACGGCTGGATCCTACCCTCTTAACGATCCAAATTACACGGTAGAATATCAATTTATCGATGAAGAAACTTTTTCGGCAAATTCTGGTGAGATTACGATAACAGAAAACAACCCGGTAAGCAAAATTCTTCGAGGACACTTCGAGGACTTGAATACGGTGAGTGTTATTAGCGGTGGTTCTATTTCCCTAAGTGGAAGCTTCAGTTTGGAGTATAATTAATTGTTAATTACAAATCCTCCTTTCACCCTATTGAATCGTCAAAAATAGGTGAATTCATAAATTAATCACTAGTGTGGTTGCGCCCTTTTGGCGCTGCATAGGGCTGGGTTGAAATGGCTATAGCGTGTTATAGCGGTTTAGGTCAATACTGTATGACGAATAATCCAAGGTAAACGGTTAATGATTCATTCTCACGATAACTCCGATAATTAACCTATTACCAATTTGGCATCAATCAAAACCTCACCGTTGTGGCAGTATTAAATCCCTACAAACATGCAGTGATCCCTTTCTTACTTCACCTACTTCGACAGGCTCAGCACCGACTCTGAGCGACCATTGTTGGTTTATTGATGGTTGATTGGATCCCCTTTGATTGACGATGATCGCCTAATTGATAATCGCCATCCCTATTCCTTAATCCTACCAACATCACAGCAGCGGGGAATCGCATCGGCAATACGATGAGGACAAGCTTATTACAAACCGCACCAGTTTACATTGCAAAAAAACAATCTCGTATTAAAAATATTTCTTTACTTTAGCATCGCAAACTACAAAGTAAGCTTCGAAGTCGCTTTATTAGACTTTTTTAACGACTAAGTACAAACAAGTTTCTATGAAAAACATTCTTTTCTACCTCCTTTTAGCATTCTATAGTATTAGTATTCAAGCACAGGAGGCTCAACTTACCAATGAAGATATATGGTATAGTGGCAAATTTGGGATGGACTATGTCAGCGGACTTAACTCCATGAATGATGGCCTGCATTATACCTCATTAGAATCGGGTGACGGTGGTATGGAGATTAACCAATACGCTTACAAAGACGGTGCTAAAGTAGCTACTTTGGTGACGGAAGCTGACTTGGGAGATCAAGACATAAAGATCAATGACTATACGTTCAGTGCTGATGAACAGAAACTATTAATCGCCTCTGATCAGGAATCTATCTATCGCAGATCTAGCAAATCACAATATTACATTTACAACCTTAAAGACAAATCGATATCAAAGTTAACGAAGGACAAGAAGGGCAAGCAAAGACTGGCAACCTTCTCTCCAGATGGCCGCAAGATAGCTTATGTATATGAGAACAACATGTACATGAAGGATCTGGAGACCCACGAGACTTACCCCATCACCTATGATGGTGAGATGAACAAAATCATCAATGGGGCTGCAGACTGGGTATATGAAGAGGAATTCGGCTTCTCCAAAGCATTTGCTTGGTCGCCAAGCGGGAAGTTTATCGCCTACTATAAATTTGATGAACGAGAGGTGAAAGAATTCAACATGCCATTTTACGAAGGCAATCTATACCCACGCCAATACAAGTTCAAATATCCAAAAGCTGGAGAAGAGAATTCACTAGTCAATATATATGTATACAATACCGGGAATAGTGTAAGTCAAAAAGTGGCTATTGACATGGACGCTGACCAATATGTACCACGCATACAATGGACGGATGGGAATGACATGCTCAGCATCATGAAACTTAACCGACATCAGAATAAACTTCAATTCTTCTTAGCAGAAGCTGGCATGTCCAAAGGACTAGTCCTGGGAGCCAATGAGGTATATATGGAGAATGCGGAAACCTTTATTGACATCAATGATAACTTAATATTCCTTGACGGTGCGGCTAAGTTCTTATGGAATAGCAAAAAGGATGGTTACAATCATATCTATCTCTTCGGAACAGACGGCAAAGAGAAACAGCTAACCAAAGGCGAATGGGATGTCATCGAATTCATCGGTTATGACAAAAAAGGAGGTCTGGTGTATTACACTTCTTCAGAAAAGGGTGCTACCGAACGTCAGGTCTATTCGGTAGATCTCAAGGGCAACAAAAAAACGTTAATTGACAAACCTGGCACCAGTGACCCGGTATTCAGCACTGGGTACAAATACTTCATAAACTACCACAGTGATGCCAATTCTCCTTACCTCATCACCTTGCATAACAACAAGGGGAAGCTGGTGCGTACCTTAGTGGACAATGCAACGCTGAAAGAGACGATGAAAGGGTTTAACTTTCAACCTAAGGAATTTTTCACTTTTAATAATGCGGTGGGCGTACCGCTTAATGGGTGGATGATCAAACCACCGAATTTTGATAAAACAAAAAAGTATCCTGTTCTTCTGGCAATATATGGTGGACCAGGACACAATACTGTTCTCAATAGCTTTGGTGGCAGAAACCTATATTGGCATCAGATGCTTGCTCAGAAAGGTTATATCGTAGCAAGTGTAGATCCTCGAGGCACGATGTACCGAGGTAAGAAATTCGAACATGCTACCTATCTACAACTGGGGAAGCTAGAGACAGAGGATATGATTGCTACTGCTAAGCACTTAGGCGGTCTGAACTATGTTGACAAAGACCGTATCGGCATTCAAGGGTGGAGCTACGGTGGATATCTCAGCACGCTATGCATGACCAAAGGAGCGGATTTCTTCAAGGCAGGTATTGCAGTGGCCCCAGTAACCAACTGGCGATACTATGACAGTATCTATACGGAGCGATTTATGCGCACACCGGGAGAGAATGCTAGTGGTTATGACGACAACTCCCCTATTAATCATGTAGAAAAATTAAAAGGAAAATACCTTCTGGTTCATGGATCGGGTGATGACAATGTGCATTATCAGAACACCATGGAGCTAATTAATCGATTGGTACAGGAGAACAAGAAATTTGATTTGATGATCTATCCAGACAAGAATCATAGTATATATGGAGGAACGACTCGACTCCACTTATACGATAAGATGACCGAGTTTTTGATAGAGAATTTATAAAAACCAATTTAAACAAATAAATTTATGGCAAACGAAGTATCAACAGACAAACAAATATGGGGACATCCTGCGGGATTATTCGTGTTGTTTTTCACAGAACTGTGGGAACGATTTTCATATTACGGCATGCGTGCCCTATTAACCCTATATGTTGCCACCTCGGCTACAGCGGTTGACCCTGGCTTAGGCTGGTCCACCAAAGAGGCGATATGGATGTACGGATGGTACACCATGCTTGTATATGTAGTGGCTATACCGGGTGGTATAATTGCCGACAAATGGCTTGGTCAGAAAAAGACGGTCATGATTGGAGGATTTCTCCTCGTACTTGGTCACTTGACGCTTGCCATACCTTCTAGTTGGGCATTTTTCACGGGATTAATTCTTATCATACTTGGTGTAGGTGGTCTTAAACCCAATATATCGACCATGGTAGGTGGCTTGTATAAAGAAGGGGATCCTAGGCGTGACAATGGATTTACCATATTCTATATCGGCATCAATATCGGTGCATTCTTATCTTCTATTTCGGTAGGGCTTATCGCATATAAATATGGATGGCACTATGGATTTGGACTTGCTGGAATAGGCATGATCTTGGGGCAAGTAGTATATATTTGGGGGCAAAAATACCTGAAAAACGTAGGTAACTTCATTGGTAACGATGAAAATGTGGATGCGGCTGTGATGAACAAGCCATTGACAAAAATAGAGAAAGATCGTGTGATTGTATTATTGATCTCTTTCCTTATCGTAATTGTATTCTGGGGTGCCTTTGAGCAAGCTGGTGGTCTGATGAACTTATATACGGATGCTAAAGTGGACAGAAGTACGGGTTGGTCGTGGCTTCCAGAGATGCCCGCTTCTGTATTTCAATCTTTAAATGCGGGGTATATTATCATATTTGGTACTATTATCGGTGGTTTCTGGCTATGGTGGAAAAACAAAGGCAAAGAAGCCTCGTCTATATTCAAAATGGCAATAGGAACTGTTATTATGGGACTGGGCTACGTATTTATGATGTATGCCTCTAAAGAAGCTTCCTCGGTAGAGTTTGGAAAAGCGGCTATGTATTGGATATTCTTAGCCTATTTGTTTCATACGATTGGGGAGCTTTGCACCTCTCCGGTGGCGCTGTCATTCATTACCAAACTTGCGCCTGTAAAATATGCGTCCATCATGATGGGTATATACTTTGCGGCTACGGGACTTGGGAATAAACTGGCGGGAAGCATTGGAGAAACTGCCCAACTGGATCCATATCAAGCAAAAATGATTGTGGGCAAAGAGCAAGTTTATGACTTTATAGCTAAGGACTCATTGGAGTATAAAGATCGAAGCACTAAAGAGCTAAAAAAGATCTATGGTTATCCATTTGCAAAGGATCGTAATTTCAAGATTAAAACGGATGTATATCTTGAAGGGGACAAAATCGTATTCAATGATTATAAGACAAAGGCTAACATAAACCATCTTCTAAAATTAAATATGCCCGAAAAAGATGAGAAGACAGGCAAGATGAAAGGCGAAGACTACACGGAACTACTGACGGCATACCTCAAGGAGCATAACGTCACCAAAGGAGAACCTTATCACGCGTCATTACTATTTGAAAAAGATCAGGAGAAAGCGAAAATATTTGAGAACGAAGGAGATGGGAAAGACTATAGTGTTAGTTTCAATATTATAGAAGAAGAGAATAAACAGGAGTATTCTATATTCCGATTTTTGGTGTTCTTTACCGTTGGGTTTGGCTTATTGTTAATTCTATTTTTGAAAAGACTTAACAAGCTTACTCATGGTGCTGAAGAACAAGAAGTCTCCAGCGCGCATTAATTAACTTAAATTATAAAAGAGGCAGGCTATCCCTGCCTCTTTTTATAACCAACAGTCTCGATGAATATTCCTAGATGAATAGACCTTAAGAGATCCGTGTGGATATTAGTTTGTTAATTTGCAACCTAGAAATACTTGAACACGTATGTTGAAAGACAATAATACCGTAATTGAAAAATACACACAAAAATGAATTCCACTACTAATACTAGGCATGGTCTTTGTAAATGGTATCCATAATGAAATTATAATAACATGAAATACTTAATAATAACAGCATTCTTACTATTACCATTCATTGGCAGCGCTCAGGTTGAGAAAACAACCGCGACTACTGCTACTATCAATTGGATGACGATTGATGAAGCACAAGCGGCAATAAAGGAAGAACCTAGGAAGATCATCATGGATGTCTACACCTCTTGGTGTGGCCCTTGCAAACTAATGATGAAAAACACCTTTACCAATGAGAAACTCATTGAGTATGTTAATGCAAATTACTATTCGGTTAAATTTAATGCCGAGTCGCCAGACCCCATCACATTTAAAGGAGTGCCTTACAAAAATCCAGAGTATGTAGAAGGAAAACAAGGCAAAAATGGCGTTCATGAATTCTCACGATACCTACAGATAAGGGCTTACCCATCTATTGTATATCTGGATGAAAACCTTAATCTATTAACGATAGATGTGGGCTATAAAACGGCTGTAGATGTAGAGAAATTCTTACGTTTCTTCAAAGAAGACAGACACTTGGTAGAAAAACCTCAAGCAGAATGGGAGTCCTACAATAAAAGCTTCAAACCCACATTCTAGGATAGTTGAAAACTGTCATTTTAATTACAATATTGAAAGAAATCTTATAGCGAGATTTCTTTTCTTTTTTATTACATTTGTGCACCTATATACTGCTACAGAAATCAGTATGAATTAGGTGGGTAAAATGTGCAAAAACTTTTTATGCTATTCTACGTATAGCTATAAAGAGCAATACAAATTGCTAACTAAATAAACAATAAAAAAGAAAACACGAATGAGTGAAGTTGCTAAAATCAAATTAGGAGAAAACGAATACGAATTACCGATTATCACTGGGTCTCAGAATGAGAAAGGTATTGATATTTCAAAATTAAGAGGCATGACAAACCATGTCACCTTGGATGTCGGGTTTAAGAACACAGGGGCTACAAAAAGTGCTATCACCTTTCTGGATGGTGAAAAGGGATTGTTGATGTACCGAGGATATCCTATTGAACAATTAGCTGAGAAATCTACATTCTTGGAGGTTGCCTACCTATTAATCAACGGAGAATTACCTAACAAGAAGGAACTAGAATATTATGTGAGCAACATAGGTCGCCACACATTGGTACATGAAGATTTAAGAAGGTTCTTTGAAGCTTTCCCAACAGGCGCACACCCGATGGGAATACTATCAACGATGGTAGCATCACTATCTACTTTCTACCCAGAAGCGCAAGAGGCAAATCGTAATATGGTAGATATAGAGTTGACGATCTCAAGACTGTTAGCCAAGATCCCTACATTGGCATCTATGGCTTACAAGTACTCCATGGGACAACCACTACTATACCCTGACAATAGTCTTGGGTATATTGACAACTTATTGAAAATGATGTTTGGATTGCCAGTGGAAGAATACCACGTAGATCCAGTAATATCAGATGCCATGAACAAATTACTTATCCTACATGCCGATCATGAACAAAATTGTTCTGCTTCTACCGTACGGATCGTAGGATCTTCACAAGCCAATCTATATTCATCTATATCCGCAGGAGTAGCGGCATTATGGGGTCCACTTCATGGTGGCGCAAACCAAGCCGTGATCGAAATGCTAGAGACCATCAGAAAAGATGGTGGTGGCATGCAAAAATGGATTGACAAGGCTAAAGACAAAAATGACAGCTTCCGATTGATGGGCTTTGGTCATAGGGTATATAAAAACTTTGATCCACGCGCTACGATTATAAAAGTAGCTTGTGACAACGTATTGGAGAGACTCGGTATCGATGATCCTATCCTTGAATTGGCAAAAGAACTAGAGGCGGTAGCTTTGAAAGATGAGTACTTCATCAAAAGAAAACTATTTCCAAATGTAGATTTCTACTCAGGAATCATCTATAGAGCACTAGGCATACCTACAGAAATGTTTACGGTAATGTTTGCCATAGGAAGACTTCCAGGATGGATTGCGCAATGGAAAGAGATGATTGAGAACGGAGATCCTATCGGTCGCCCAAGACAAATATATACTGGAGCGACAAAGAGAGATTATGTTCCTTTAGAAAAACGAGGATAAAAATCCTAAAAGATTCTTTGATCCCCTTTTCATTCAGTTGGAAAGGGGATTTTTTTATGCTTTAATGAATACATTTGACTAACCAACCACGATGGTTTCACAGCTGGGCATCGCTGACATCAACGACTTCGGTGGTTCCAAAGCACCTTGTTTTTGAAATATGAACACATGAAAACGCATTTTCAGCGTTTATATTTCAAAAAAAAAGTCTCGCCAAAGCGAGACTTTTATATGGGTGGAAGACGGGATTTGAACCCGCGACCCTCGGAACCACAAACCGATACTCTAACCAACTGAGCTACATCCACCATTTTCGAACTGGAAAAGTACTTCTCCAATCGGATTGCAAATTTATATTTTTATTTTGGACTAAAGGATACTTATTGATTAAAATTTACAATTGGCCTCTCCTACTCCAAAAATCACTATTTAGTGGCATTTTTCACAAATGACACATAGTCTTATTTAGATTTTATCTAAATTTGCACCTTACTAAAAAAGTACTATTATGAAACTATCGTTTTCTCTTATCCTAACCTGCTTAACCTTATCTTTTTATTCTCAAAACACCCAGAGCACTACGGTAGATCAAGTGGTAGTAGATGTGGTATTCCTAGCCTCGGACTACATGGAAGGAAGATATACAGGAAGTGCCAGTGAAGCACGAGCAGCTGACTATATCAAAGATCGATTCGAACAGCTCAACCTCAAGCCTGGAGCTGCTAACAACCAATGGTATCAATCCTTTACCTTCACAGAAGTAGCTCCACATAGCACGGAAAAAGGCAAAGAACTAACGGGGAAAAATGTGGTAGGATTAATCGACAATAATGCGAGTTCGACTATTGTTATTGGCGCGCACTATGACCACCTAGGCTATGGAGAGTCTGGTGCACGAGATGCCAATGACAAGACGATTCACAACGGAGCGGATGACAATGCAAGTGGCGTAGCCTCCCTACTCTATCTCGCTAATAAACTTGCTGACGACCAGTATAAGGCACACAACTATCTATTTATTGCTTTCTCTGGGGAAGAAGAAGGCCTGCAAGGCTCTAAAGCTTTCACCAAAGATCCCAGTATTGATCTAGAGAAGATCAACTATATGATTAATATGGATATGGTAGGGAGATTATCCGAAGACAAGCCGTTGATCGTATATGGACTCGGCACTACACCTACCTGGAAGCCTTTGTTCGCTAAAATAAAGATCGAGGGTATTGATGACATAAAAATGGTGGATGATGGAATAGGCCCTACCGATCACACTTCTTTTTACTTAAAAGACATACCCGTGCTACAGTTCTTTACTGGACAGCATGACCAATACCATAAATCATCTGATGACAGCCATCTGATCAACTTCGAGGGAATCCAGATAATCTCTGAGTTTATACTAGCGGTTATTGACGGGGTGAAAGACGAGGGAGAATTGGCCTTTACCAAAACAAAAACTACCGAGAAGAAGAAAGTAAGCTATAAAGTGACATTAGGCGTCATGCCAGATTACTCCAGCACAGCAGAAGGATTGCAGATAGATGCTGTCATGGAAGGGCGACCAGCCGATAAAGCTGGCATTCTCGGTGGAGACTTAGTCGTAGAGATGGATGGCACGGTCATCAAAGATATCTACGGGTATATGGAGATCCTTGGACAACATGAAAAAGGGGACACCATCTTAGTCAAAGTGAAACGCGATGGTGAAATCAAGGAAATGGAGGTGACGTTTTAATCATAACCTTCATTTTCATTCCATCATCCATTATTAGAGAAGGGTTTTATCTTCCTTTAGCCTCCCCTATCCCTCTGGGCGAAAAACGATAGCCATCAGTCAAGTGTAATGGTGATATTACTTTTGGTCATCATTATGACCATTCAAAAGGTAACAGTCCTTCATATTTGCACGTAATAAATTGATATAAATTATCAAATAAAAACGCGTTATGTATAAGATTTCACTTTATGGAGCCGATTGGTGTCCAGACTGCCGCAGGGCCAAAAGCTTTTTAACGGATCACCATATAGCCTTTGAATTCATCGATGTGGATCTGGATAAGGATGCTACCGCTCGTGTAGAAGCCATCAATAATGGCAAGCGTATCATTCCAACCATCATCATCAATGACAAGTCATTTACCAATCCTGATAATGCAGAATTATCGTCCGTACTAGGCGTCAACGAAGCGGGAATCGTACAACTATATGGCGCAGACTGGTGTCCCGACTGTAGGAGAGCGAAAAATTTCTTGAGGGATCATAATATTAATTTTGAATACCTAGATGTAGATCAGCACGACTGGGCAACAGATGCGGTAGAAGCCATCAATAATGGCAAACGAATCATCCCCACGGTGCTGATTAATGACGTGCCATATACCAACCCAGACAATGCACAATTGACTGAATTGCTATCCATAAATATAGAAAAAGTACATAAGATATTCGATACGATCATCATTGGTGGTGGCGCAGCAGGACTTACTGCTTCTATATATGCACAAAGAGACCGGTTTGACTCATTGATACTTGAAAAAAAGAATATCGGTGGCAATGCTTTTCTCACCGAGAAGATTGAGAATTACCCGGGTTTTCAATCCATATCAGGACCTCAACTCATGGAGAAAATGGAGGAACAAGCTTTAACCTATGGTGCGGTAATAAAAACAGGTGAAGATGTGTCATCCATCATCAAAGATGGAGAACACTTTGTTGTGACTACGGGCACTACCACATACCGCGGCTTGACCGTTATCCTTGCTACAGGATCAACCTATCGATTGCTGGGCATTCCAAATGAAACTGAATTGATAGGCTCAGGCATTCATTTCTGCGCTACCTGTGATGGTGCATTCTATCGTGAGAAAGATGTCATTGTGATCGGTGGCGGAAATTCTGCTCTTGAAGAAGGTATCTTCTTAGCTGGATTTTGTAAAAGTGTAAAAATAGTTCACCGTTCTTCCGATTTTTCTGCTTCGGAAACCTACGTAGAAAAACTAAAAACCATAGACAACATCACTACCTATATGGATCAAAGTTCGCAGGAATTTATAGCTGATGATAACGGAAATTTCAAGTCCTTAAAAGTTAAAGACAATGACACCCAAGCGGAATCTATTATCGAAGCAGATGGGGTATTTATATTTATCGGACTGATTCCTAACACTAAGAATTTCAAAGATACGGTTGAACTTAACGAGCGTGGCTTTATCAAAACTACCGGTCTTGCCGAAACCTCTACAAAAGGAATATTTGCGGCAGGCGATTGTCGTGAAGGTGCTATAGCTCAAGTAGCGGCAGCGACTGGTGAAGGGGTGCTGGTTAGTTATGGCGTGCGGAGTTTTTTGAAGTGATGAAATGCGTTCAGAGTTTCAAAATTAATTTGACGTTTGAAGATTAATTCTGAAATTTTGTTCTAACTACCAGAGGTATATTTAGTTTACTTTAATGAGAATATAACTTTAGGTTGTAACTTAGGTAAATTCCCAGGGTTAATCTATCCGCTTTGGCAGAATAATAATTCACCAAATTATCTTTTTGAAAAAAAATGACCTCATTACTTTCCTCTTGAAATATCTTAACCGTTGCAATGTGTGGTGGATGAACTCTATATCTTAAAACACTGCCAAGTTCCAATCCCTTAAACAACTCATAACCAATTGAGAGATCAGAAACGAAAAATGCCAATGTTTTTTGACTGTCAGCAGCGATAATCTCTCTTACTGACTCACGGTATAGGAGTTCTTTATTAACAGTCGATATCGAAAAATCCCCATTAACTTTTCGTTCAAATCCATTGGGCTCAGTAGCATAATTATTATTTACTTGAATTTTAAGATCCATAGAAACTTTATTAAATGATTTTCCGACACTTATACTATATCCATATTGCAATAAAGATATTGGGACTACTAATTGCTTAAGCTCCCATTCATCGAGTCCAATTGGCACTTCATAATCCACAAAAACAGTTGAGCTATGGGATAAAAAATTGATTCCAAATCCATATTTCCATGCATGGAGATTTTTTCTATAAAATGAAAATGAGCCTTGAAATCTAGAAGTCCGATTCTCTGTAATCCTTAAATTATCATTTAAAACCTCCACGCTGCCCTTTAACAAGCCTGTATATACAGGTTCAAAGCTGATTTTCGCTCCATACTCCTGAGCAACCATCACCTCTGTATTCAAAACAAAATAAATTATAGACAGTGTACAAAAATATGTTTTAAATCTAATCATGCATATACTACTTTCTAAAAATAAAAGGCAAAACTTGAACACCAATATTTACTCCTACATAGTAGGGCTTTATGCACTCTTGATAAATTTCAACACGTTCATTGGAGGCCCGATCAACAATATAGCATAGATTGCTGGAACGTGTAACATCCCGTTCAAAACCTATCCGATACGCAATACGCCAGTTGTTATTTAAAACCTGATCTATCTGTAAACCACTCTTTATACTTAAAACATATGGCTTATTTTGATCATACGTGCCACGTGCGATATTTTTAATATAATCTATAGATTCATCACCATGAAAATTATTAGACCCTTTACTCACAACGTTCCTAGTATATCCATTTATATCTACAAACAGACTTATAGGATTATTAACATTTGAACCTAATGTATAATTACATCCAACTCCTGCAGAAAATATGGAACTTGTAAATCTAACGTATGATTTAGCATCATTAAACATTTGGCTTTCCTCTTTTAGATAAATAAAATCTACACTTGTGCCAATACGATATACTACCTTCCAATAATCATTAATATTAGTATTCCCTACAATGTTCCCGCCAACTTCTACACCAGGGATTCGATCAATTCTAGAACTACTATTGGTTTTATCGATCATTCTCATTCCACTTACTAACTCTATACCTAACATGGTTTGAGTATAACCTTCTGCCCATGAAAAAATCACAAGCATTAACACCAAAATCTTTTTCATATAAATAAATTATTGACAAAAGTCAATTGACAAAGTATTAACAAAATAATAACCATCATTCATAACAGCATGAGCAGAATATACTGTTCCCGATTCAATCTGATACGTATTATTTCCGCCATCACAAGATCGAGTTGCTCTTTTATCTTTACAATTTTGACAAATATCCTCCTCTTCACCTTGCCCTGATGCCAAATCAAACAATCCACAATTGGGATGTGTGCCACCACCATCACTACCTTCAATATCACCTTCACGAAAATAGTAATTAAATTTCACACAAACAAAAGCACGATCTCGATACCAACCAGGAGTCCCAATAAAAGGATCTTTCATTTATTAAGAGGAGATAAAGTTGGGTTTCAAGTGTGATTAAAGTGCCTCACTTCGTCCGTTATTCAATCGCCAATATTGATTTCTATCCACGGCATTGACCACTCCATCAAGGTTGAAGTCCGCACTGGCATTGTAATAGTCAAACGGCTCTGCATTTTGTAAGTTCCAATGGTTATTTTTATCATTGGAATTTATCGCTCCATCCCCATTGGCATCACCCGACACCAACAAGTTTTTTCCATCCAAAAGCACCATAGAATCATCCCCAAGAACGGCAGTATTGGGATCAGTAAAATCGATAAAAATGGGTGCTACAATGGAATACGCAATAAGTGCCTTTACTCCTAAGTGATTTCTATGACGGAGAACAATATAGACATTGTCTGGCAGGTTATCCCGTACAAAACTCAATGGAGACACTCCGTCCATGCCTACAATATCCCCATCCCTCTGAATCAAAGCTGACTTGGTGGCTACCACTCCATCGGGGATGATTCCTCCACGAAGCTCCACCAATATCCAATCGACTATGGCATTGTTGCCCGTCACATTCAATACCTGCGCTTGGGTGGATTCTCCTCCACCACCAACATGGGTATATCCAAGTCCTGTAAAAGGTTCTATCAACGGCAAGACCCCCAACTGTCTAATTTCATCTTTCATCATGTTTGCATTGGCATCGTATGCCCCTTGGAGCATAGCTTTTATCGATAAGACAACAGCCGATGAACTAGAGCTCGGTGGATAAAAAGTAGCTAGGGTTCCATATTCCATTTCATCCCATCCATTTTCATGAGCGCCCATATCCGGTGCTACTCCTACATAGTCACTACAGAAGTTGGGTATTACCACACCATCATCATATCCAAGACTGGATGTCGAAAGTCGGAAGTCTCCCGTCATGGTGTTAAAGTTAAAAGAAGGTACCCCATTCTGATAGGTAGGCATACCAGTTATTCCATGGGACTCTTCCCCATCAGGATAGGGATGGTTGGTAAGGTCATAGTCATAGCTAAAGTCTAAATTACCATTTTTAATAGCAATAGAGTGTGTCGTAGCCTCCCGCACTTGAAAGATATTATTGCGCGTTACACAATGTCGAATATACCTATCTGCATCTTCTGAAGTGCCTAGTCCACCACAGCCATGGTCATTGGGCTGGAGGATGGTATTATTGAAAATATACATGTGCCCTGTCATCCAATCTATAGTGCCTGCGTATCCCATTTTTATGCAAGGCCCATATTGACCAAATACGCTTTCGGGATTGCTATCAGCTCGCCCTATTACATTGCGCCATATGTAAAGTGGTCCTACAGAAGTGGCCGCATTTGCAATTCCGATAAATACATTGTCGATGTAGTTATTCCAGATACGCACATTGGTATTGCACCCTTCAGACTCTATGCCATCATCAAAACAGTTGGCCAAATAATTGTTATATATGTCAGAGTCAGGGCCTGGAAATCCAGCATAGCTACTATTTTCCCACATACCGATAATATCGTTGAAGTAATGATCTTCATCACTCCAAAACTCATTATAACGAATAACGTTGTTGCCAATACTGCATTGACCCAATGATATCCCTTGGGGGCCGCTCGGGTGATAATTTCCATTGTCATTGGGGTCAGCTGCTGGATCATGCAATTCGGCCCAGGAGTTAGAATCCCATTTTGGGTTGTGTATTTTATTCCTTTGGATCACACAACTATAGATTTGGTTGGCACCTGCAAACACACCTGCCTGGTATGCTTGACCAAAGCCAGTACCTGGCACATCCTCTGAGCCCCACCCACTCATATCACAGTCTTCGATCACGATATGGTGGCTGCTAAACAAGCGGATGGCAGAATGCGCTGCATTGGTAAGCGTAAATCCTCTGATGATAACATACGATGAATTCACTAATGCGATGCATTGATCTGAACCATCTTGTATATCTATGGTTTCGCCTGTACCATCAATCAAGATGTAACCCTCGGGCGTTCCGTTAAGGTTATAAGTAACTCTGGTATTCAAGCTGCCTGGATAGGTCGTCTGAGCGATGGGAAACTCCTCCGACCAAGTAGCGCCTTGTAAGGTAGTCGTTTCATTACTGCCTTCGACTGTTAGTTGAATGTCGTAAGTGGTATTGGGCTGCAAGTTGACAATACTTCCTCTATAGTCTGCCTTGTCATATCGTTCTCCAGTTAACGGATTATTGCCTGATCCCACAATTGGATTGTATTTCATCGCTAACCCCGCCTGCCATATTTCCGATCCCGCAGGCTTGAATGCCACCGTCACTCCTTTATCCATCGCACCCGAATTGGGAGACCAATAGACACTCAAGTTATGGAAGGTAGAAACCGTAAAAGCTTGTTGGGAAAAAAGGGAGTTGGTGATAAGCAACACCATGATGATGAGCAGTTCTTTTTTGTCTAATCTTTTCATTATATTCTTTTTTATAATATGGGCGGTAAGTGCAATGGTGATCACACAATAATAAACTCCTTTCAGGTTTTTAAATCTATGACAATAATAAATAATTCTACAAATAATCTATATGAACAAAACCGTTTCTAATCGACAGAATAACGGCTCTCGAAGAAAAGCCTTCATCTCCACAGAAATATATTAGGCATGTGAATGGTAAATAACGCCTGCCTCTACCTTTCCTTAGATCGGATTTAAAGGATGGGGGTCTCTTCACTGAAAGACACCTATAGATCGGGACATGCTACTTGAGATCCGATAACCCTTGGATTGCAACACCCTCTTACCCACGTCTTTTATTCCATAAACTGGAGAGGACCATTGTGAAAAACATAAAGAATGTCAAAAGGTAAACAAGGATGATCACATCAACGATAGAAAATCCTATCAGTCCATGTAGATACTTGATCATAGGGAAAACGATGAAAAGAGAATATAACAAGTAAGTGAATGGATACCATCGATTATGTATGACACCACGGATTGCCATCACTACCAGAAAAACATTCATTGCCACTTCGAAAACCAATTGGAACATAGATTTTGGTATACCAAACCCCTAATGGAGACAAAGACCGAACGGCTTTGAAGAAAAAAGACACCAAAAGTTATTCACCAAAAGAATCCCGAGGAGACTTAAGACAATCGAAAATAGGAGAATCTTGGCCTTCATTGTGTTCATGATGTACATTAACTTTTTAATAAAAAAATAGGTGATTTCTTGTATACTTTTTATACTAGTCCGCAAAGATGCAGGAAAAACATGATATTGTAAATAGGCTACAACGTGGGGGCTTAGATTTGTGTGACACAAATCTAAGCCCCCTATAGCTAAAGGAATTAGAATACCTTACCTGTTGCTTCAAAAAATCTTGCTCATTAGCATCATTGACCTTTTCTGCTACATTTTTATAACATTTACTAATTGAACTTAAGTGATGAAAATAATCAAAAGAATAATTATAATCGATCATCTGGAGATGATCAAAACTTCTTCCAAAACATAACCAATAAAAATTACCGCTATTCAAACGCGCTGATTTCAAAATAATTAGTATCTTTACTTGTATCCTTAAAATCTATACTACTATGAAGAATCTTCTACTAATCTTAATCCTTGCTCTCAATGCTTCTTATGTATCCGCTCAGCAAGTTGGGGATGAGTTTCCTGGAACTGAAATCACTTTTGAAATGCCTTATGAAAACATTTCAATCGACACCAGCAGTCAAAATATTTGGCAAATTGGCATCCCAAACAAACTCGTACTGGACTCTGCCTACTCCCCCGTTAATGCCATTATTACCGACACGGTAAACAAGTACCCTACGAATAACCGCTCCTACTTTGACTTACAAATTAGTGCCTCTAATCTTGATGATTACTATGAATTTCCTTATAATACTTTCATTCGTTTCAAGCACAAATTTTCCACGGACACACTACGAGATGGCGGATACATATCTGTCTCATGGGACTTGGGAGAAACTTGGGGCAACATTATATATGACGATACGTACGAAAATGAAATTTTCGGTTATGGACCGGCATCTTGCGGTGAGTGCGAAAATCTTTATACGACTAACGACACTTTGTTCAATGGTGAAAGAGGATTTTCTGGCAAGTCGGATGGCTGGATAACGACTGAATTTAATTGGCACATCGAACTTGTGCGCAATAATGTACTCATTGCGGACACGATGATTCTACGATTTAATTTCATCTCTGATAACATAGAAAATTTCAGGGAAGGCTGGATGATTGATGACATAGAAATATATAGTGTCTATTTAGGCTCGGGGATCAACGAACTTGACAATAGGCTAGCCTTTGACATGTATCCCAATCCAACTAGCGGGATCACCTACATAAAATTAGACAACCATCATCCTGTAAATGTTAGTCTCATGGATTACCAAGGTAAGCTGATATGGGAATCCGAATTTGGTGTCAATGAACCCATCCCAATTCATACTGATGAACTAAATTCTGGCTTGTACTTTGTAAAAATACAAACCGAGGATCATGATGTGGGGATAAAAAGACTGGTGGTGAAATAACAACCTGCATTCTGAGTCTGATTAACCGTAAATGGAAGTTTGCTAAAATTGGGGTATTATTAGAATTGAAATTCTTGATTTCGCATCATTAGTTCCCCCTTCTTTTTATATTACGATTAATCAAAAGTACGGGTTGTTTCAGCAGGACACAATACGGATAGAGAATTGCTTGGCATCTATTGACAACCGTTAGTTTAATCGGCTGGAGCGGATAGAGAACGAAAAAGATAGTATGAAATCCATTTACAGAACACATCGTAACTGAGGGGAAGGGAGTATTTTAATAAAAGCTCCTCGGGCAAAAGAAATCTCCCTACTATTTTGCAATAATAATTTTATCAAACTTATAGGAGCCATTTAACTGACTAACCACCACATAGGATCCATTAACGAAATCCAGATCAAAAGTATATTCGTGAACTCCGGGTTCCAATCGATCATATTTTAAATCTGCAACTAGTTGACCTTTTGGATCCAATAGAAACAATCTTAAATTATCTGTACGACCCAAAGTAATCGAGTAGTTCAGCTTATCTTTAATAGGATTGGGGTAAACAGTCGTATTGGCCAAAAAAGTATTATTTGCTGTAATGCTAACACCAGTATTTACATCTCCTAGCTTATACATACCAATTCCACCAACGAACACATGGGATTCATCCAAAATAAACATACGGTTAATGCCGAACAACACTTCCTCCCCACTCCACGTTTCCCCGCCATCAAAAGTCTCGAAGACTTGACCATATCCACCTGCCCATCCATGCGTTTCCGACACAAAACCAATGCCTTGATTTTCAACAGAAGGTGAAGTAAACTCCGTCCATGTAACACCTTGATCATTGCTGATTACTAGATTGGCTCCGGTAGATTGGATAGAGGCGTATATGAAATTCTCATTATCAAATAGGTGGTCAATTTTCCAAACCCAAGAAAAGCCTGGCACCCCATTATTAAATACCTCTTCCCATGTATTTCCTCCGTCCACTGTTTTAAGAATAATTGCTCCTTCATCATTATTACCTGTCACAAATCCTATATTTTCATCTATAAAATGTATGTCCACCAAAGCTGTTGCAAAGGCGCTCATATCCGTGAAAGTCCATGTATTACCAGCGTCAACAGTCTTGATGATGTATGCTGGCTCAAACCATGCACCACTAGCCAATAATGTAGAGTCGTTCAAGGCTTGCATTCCACATATTCCCGGAATATCAAACCCCGTCTCCGTTACATTCCAAGTGTCGCCACCATCGGTAGTTTTATACAAGGCATTTTCAAGAGTTCCAGCAAATCCAATATTTTCATTAATGAATTCGATACTTCTAAAATAAACATCTTCAGAAAGTACTTGTACCGCCATTTGTCCATCAGTAACCTTAAAGATAGACCCGCCACCTGTACAACCAAACCCATTTAATGAATCTAGAAAGAATACATCATCCATACGGTACGTATCCTCAACATCCAAGGGCATAATAGACCATTGAGAATATACGGTGATCGAACAAATAGTTAAGAATAGGGATAAGAAATACTTCATAAGAATAATGATTTTATTTATTGACTCCCAATGTAATGAACTATCGGATTCATTTGGGTGAAAGTTGATCTAAATTAAAATCAAATATTACAAGGCTACGCCTTATTCACATGCAACTAAAAGCATCATAAACCAATACGAATTCATTGATTTTCAAAGAAAAAAAGCGTGAATTTGAGCGCAGAAAATTACCCTGACATGATCCATCTAAAGACACTTAAGATTGCCTACAACCACTCCTTCAGTAATCCGATCCTCCAACCTATTCTCATGAATAAATCATCTCATCCTACTTTCTCACTATGCTATCAAATCATCAAAATCGAAAGGATCATTGGATTTCCCTTTGCGCATATCTTTAGGTGTGTTTCCACCTTTAACTTTTTTTGGTGGTGGATTGGTGCTTTTCTGTACTGCTGTAAAGGATGCTATCAAACTGGTCATCATATCACTTGCCGATGATGGTGAGTTTGGCAGCATTATCAAGTTTGAATTAGCGGCATCACCCATTGACTGCAATGTATCATAGTGCTGTGTGATCACTATAAGTGCTGATGCCTCCAGAGAGTTGATACCTGCTGCATTAAGTACTGATACACTATCTTCAAGACCACGGGCGATTTCCCTCCTTTGATCTGCGATACCTTGCCCTTGTAGCCTTTTGCTTTCTGCTTCGGCTTTAGCCTTTTCTACAATTCTTATTCTCTCCGCATCACCTTCATACTGGGCCGCTACTTTGATCCGTTCGGAGGCATTGATTCTATTCATCGCATCTTTCACCTCTTGATCTGGGTCGATATCTGTAATCAATGACTTCACAATACCGTAACCATAATTGCCCATGGCTTCGGATAATTCTCTGTTAACCGCTATGGCTATATCATCTTTTTTTTCAAACACATCATCCAACTTCATCTTTGGAACCTCTGCACGCACCAGGTCAAATATATATGCCGTTATCTGATCGTGTGGATTCTCCAATTCATAATACGCATCATACACTTTAGATTTAAGCACCTTGTATTGAACCGACACCTTCAACCTCACGAATACATCATCACTGGTTTTGGTTTCCACTTCTACGTCAAGCTGTCGTATCCTAAGATTAACCCTAGCTACAATTTTATCAATAAGCGGTATTTTGAAGTTAATACCTGCTTGTCTTACTCCATTGAACTTACCGAATCGCTCAATAATAACCGAAGATTGCTGTTTGACGACAAAAAATGATGCCATAACTACTAATGCGAGGAGTACTAAACCTATAATTTGACTTGGAGGGAACATATATTTATAATTTAAGATTTGATTCCCCCAAAGATATCAATATTATCAATATGTCCGTATCTTCTATACAGAAAAAACAATGGGTAGAAATTATTCTAATGGAAATATCTTTAATGCTATTCATGCATTGACATGCTACCATTCCAGAAATATACAATCGGTAGTCGCAGCATAATAATTCATCCATATCACCCTGTTTATTACAATAACGTCATGCCAAAGCTGTTCCTGACTAATAACTCATATAAACAAGTATAATGTCGTATGTTTGCTGTATAAAATCGTTTGCATATCAATAAATTGTCCGAAAATAAAATTTTCAAACAGTCGCTAGGTTTGTTTGGATCCAGTCTATTACTGGTAGCTATTGGTTTTGGAATCAAATACATTCAAACTCATGCGCTCGGTGATATCGACTATGGTGAGTATGCTTTTTTCAGTGGTTTCACCATGTTTTTGGCGTTATTTTTTCGATTTGGCTTTTTCAGTTCCATACAAGTCTTATTGGCCAACAACTATAATATGGATCGGGAAAAGCGGATCTTGGGTGCGGGCTATCTCATTGCGCTAGTCAATGGACTGCTCATGGTGATTACGCTATGGATTGCTAGCTTCTTGGTCAATGATTTTTTCAATTCTTCCATCGGTGATATTCTCAAGATAATGTCTCCCTTGACATTCATCATTCCTTTTGACTCGTTGATTGGTGCATACGCAACGGGCACCAATAGGATAAAGATATTCTCCTATTTTCGATTTGTACCCAAGCTTATATATCTGATAATCATCCTCGCCTACCACTACTTTATAGGGCTAGATCTATTTCACGCCATATTTCTAAACCTTACCGTAAGCATCCTCTACGGCATCCTATTGCTGGTTCACCTCAACCCAAGCTTCAGAGATCTGCGATCTAGCTTTGTGCTTATCTGGAATAAGAATAAGAAATATGGCATCCATGAATACACAGGCAGCGTACTTGGGCAAGCGACATACAATATGGATCAGCTATTCATATCACATTATATCGGCACAGTACAGCTGGGATTCTATTCGCTTGCACTATTGATCTGCACTCCTATGGTCATGCTCAGCCAAGCAGTATCGCGGAGCATCTTCCGGAGTTACTCGAAGCGTTCTTTTATTCCTAAAAAAATATTTCAGTATAACTTCCTATGGCTCTCTGTAAGCGTGATATTTCTAGCCATATTCGGCAAACTAATCGTATCTCTCTTCTTTGGTGACGAATTCAGGATTGTAGGAACGTATATATTACCTATGGCAGCGGTATTCTTTGTACACGGCTTGTATATTCCGTATAGTTTTCTAGAGGCTAAATCTCGTGGCAAGGAATTGCGAAATGCTAAGATACTTGAAGCCGTCATTAATATTACGGGCAATATCATACTGATACCCATCTATCATATTTATGGTGCAATAATCACCAGTTTCATTGCCAAGCTGGTACACTATCTTATGATAAGGTACTACTACCATCAGTATCTACAGTCAGAAGGTATTACCGCAACTTCGTAATATCCGCTACGCCCATATTTCTTTCTACCGTAAACGCTTCCGCATATTCCACTCCTATATCTCTACCATATATACGTGCTTTTGCTTCTAAGAAATCGATGAATGATTTAGAGGAGATGGGAGTAGTTGGCCCCTCACTTTCCCCTTGGTAAAATTGGGATTTATAACACAGGATGGCCTCCATTTTTTTTTCAAAATACGGAGTTATATCTACCACGAAATCGGGCTTCATATTGCGATCTTGTATGTAATGATATACCGCTCTGGGTCTCCAATGCATCTGCGGTTCCCCATCATATTCTGTCTCTATCTTACGCAATCCAGAATAGTAACATGCTTCTGATATCAACTGGGAAGCCCTACCGTGATCTGGGTGTCTATCCGCAATTGCATTTGCCAAGACAATATCCGGCTGTAGCCGTCTTATCTCTCGTATGATTGCCAACTTTGATTCTTTATCATTGGCAATCCAGCCATCTGCCATTCCGAGATTGGATCTATAATCTATATCCAGAACTTTACCCGCATTCAGCGCTTCTTGCAATCTCAATGCGCCACTCCCCCTACTACCTAGCTCTCCCTGAGTAAGGTCAACAATACCTACGGAATAACCCAGTGCTATATGCTTGAGCAAAGTTCCAGAAGCTGCCAGCTCTACATCATCTGGATGAACGCCTATCGCGAGAATATCTAATTTCATCTTTATTAAGTATTACATTTATTGGTCAATGGATACTGAAATTTTCACCAATTAAAGGGTTTCATTTACACTATCCAATTTCAACCTTGAACCTTTGAGGCTGAATTTCCACTCTGTGACTTTCAGTGGTTTGCTCTCATTCTCAAATTCAGACTCAGGATCGATGGGCATCAATGATGACAAACCGAGCGTCTTCTTACTCAACCATATCCCTGTCTCATTAATTTTCAAAGCTACTTCCACCACTACTTTACCATTATCCACTGTGGTCTTATTTATCGTTTGATCTCTGTACCAATTAACATCATTGAGGTCTATCTCCAGCAGTATCCCTTTCAGTCGTTTCACCTTAGACTCGAAACTACTAGACTGGATCGACAACTTGCCATTCAAGCAACTTAATATCCTCTCTACATTCTGTTGTTTCAGTGCTTTTTTGAGGCTTTTCAGTTCCGAAATAGCATTCTTATTATATTTCTTCACCTTATTCTCTCTTTGCAGAAAAAGCTTGACATTACCTTGCTCCACTTCATTGAGTTTAATAGAATTCTCATCTTTTATGGTAGGGACATACCAATCGAATTTTTTAAAATAAGCACGCTTGTTTTTATCCTTAAAGATATATCCTTTTCTAGCAAAAATCTCATTTCGCAACCGCTCCAACTCGACTGAAGTATTCTTTTCTATGTCCACACTTCTATAGACCACATTATGGCAGTCCACGCAATCCTTGATCTGCGCATTATAATAATTGCTTATAGAAACAAACATGGCTATTAGCAATAAACTCCTTACATTCATATTAACTGGCTTATAATTAATTTTCATCTCGATAATCATCGTTCATACGACAATTATTATTTCGAGTGCTAAACTAATCAATCGCTAGAGAATGAACAATTCCTAACAAGAAATAAGACGAATATCCTATCGTTTTTTCGATGAATGAAGGTATTCTCTAGACCAGATCAGATAATAGGGTTTATTGAATTGACTTCTGCTCGCGTATTTGAAATAGGCATCAAACGATCAATCCCGAATAATAAATTCTTCTAAGCCTTTGGCGCGTATTACTGAGAGCACTTCCTCATAGTTTACTATTCTCTCCTCCAGGTGATAAATAGACTTCTTCATTTTACTGATTTTTGAATGGTATTCGCCCAATACTCCTACGTATTGATACGCGCTTCTGACAATATTATTCACATCACTTCCAGCTAGATCTTCGAAGTATATAATTAATGGTTCTATACCGAATTTAGTGTTTTCCAGTTCAGATCGGCAATGCTGAAAGTAGTTTATATTCTTAGAAAACCTCTGTATGTCTATCTCAATCTGTTTATGATCTGTATTATTATCGCTGGAGGGGTCTATCCACAGTCCCGCATTTTGCGCTATGGTCAAGGATATGGCTTGTCGTACAATATTTCTTCTGATTATTATAATTGGCTTTACTCCCAGCCTACTACACTGCTTGACAATAGCAGGGAAATCCCTTGCTTGATTCACCATCAATCGAAATCCACGTGCATCTGCTTCGTCATAAGTATATACTTTATGGAGATGCTTGCGGATCACTCTATTTGGTAGCCACTTAAACAAGCGTGATTTTTTCTTCGCTGCATAATCGAAGTTCAGCAACGGGTATTTCTGTCGATCATTTTTAGATTTCTTGAATATTTCCCCAGCACATATCGCTTGTGGGTGATCGTCCATCGCTTTCATCAGATAGGAGGATCCCGAGCGCTGGGCTGAGTATATTACAAATTTAGCGTTCACTAGTTCAATGCGTTATAAATGGAATGATTCATTCCTGGCCTTTTCATCTTTGGTGCACAAGATAGGAATAATTATCCTTAGACTTTGACACCCAACCCATTTATTATCATTTTCCATATCCTATTCGCTCTATTCTCAGCGGTCCCCGACAATCGATACTATACAATCGATTCAAATACGCTTTGGATCAAATCCACATCAGCATTTGGCATAGATCTATACGGGGTCAATACTCGTTCCATCATTATTGCTCTCCCCACCGTATGTTTGGCTTCTAACAATTTGAAACCTGATTGATCCACATATTCTTTATTGCTAACTTTGGTATCTCGCAATAGTTCGAGGTATTGCAGTACTACTTTGTGAGGTTGGTGGTTAGACCTATATGCCTCTTGCAGTGCTGACGCAGACTCTAGTCTGTATTCAAAATCGTTGACAAACATCCCTATTATCTCCAGATATTCTTTCCTACTTACGGTGGAAATTTCGGAATTTTCAAACCAAGTTTTATGTGTCGGAATAGCCACGATTGGCAGGCTAGCTGCAATAGCATCTAAGTTGCTCAATGCGCCACCCATGGGAAACGAATTGAGGTACAAATCGCAATTTTTTAGCGTAGGGATAATATCTTTTATACGCTCCAACACATGAATTCTGTTCTTAACTTTTGGGTAATGATAAGCGATAAGTTCCTTTATCTGACTCATGCCCTTGGCTATTAGCAGATGGTGAACCCTTATGTCATTCATCAGCATTTCTCCTATGACATGTACATAGGATTGGTCGGCATCCCAGATGCTTCTTTTAGGGTTCCCAACGGTAACGGTGAGGTAGGCATCATTTGGAATATTGAGTTCCTTTCTTATTTCGTTTTTTGGTATCTGTTGTAGGCTATCTAGCGAGCCTCTACCTCCGATATGAATCATGTGTACCTTAGCATTTCGCTTCTGCTCTATCGACTGATTCAGTCCATATGGAGTCACCGCTACCATAGCGTCATACTGAAATGACCCAAGGCTGAATGTATGGTGGTTAACATTTACAAATAGGTGCTTGTTATTTGGAAGTGCTGCTGGCAAGAGAGAAGCTGTCAAATCATCAGGTCTCTGAAGGTGAATGAAACCCGCAATAGTCTCTTCGTGAGCCCATGCAACAATTTCCTTAAGACTAGCGATATTATCCTCGGGGTTCTCCACTGTCAAAACAGAAGCATGTTGCCGGATATAATCGCCACGATGGCTATCCATATCTCTTAATGATCCAGTGATCCACACAACCACTTCACGGTCGGGACTATGCGTCACCAAGTTCATTACTTGCTGAGTAACCCCTCCTAATGCGGTTATCGATGAAGTGATGACCACCAACAAACCGCCATCATTATTCGTGGATTGATTAGATACATGTGAACTACCTATCACGTGTAATATAGCGTCTAGTTTCTTATCATGCTGCTGGCTGGTATTACAAAGTACCGCTAGTTTGGTCGCTAATTGAAGATATCGCAATGATAAGTTCACATCAGTATGCATGTGCGATTCAGCATCAAATCGTAGTTTCTTATACAATTCATCAATAGGGCTGTCCGTACCCAGTATTGATTTCAGTTGGTTAATGAACCCCATATTCCAGTATCGTTGTTGTGACTAAATTATATCTAAATAAACAGGCTATCACCGTCAATATTTTATTATTTCACCTTAATCATGATGAAAACTTGCCTTGATTTTCGATTGTTTCTATAGGCAATTCAATTATATATTTCTCCAAGGGCGCTGGGTTGAATAACACTATCTGAACCACCTTTTCTTATTAGTGAAATCAGGCGCGCACTATTCATCGGGTTGTATGGTGGTCACATTCCTGTGAGACTAATGGCTTTCGGCATTATCCCGCAGGAAATTTCGTTTTTCATCATTCCATTTTCTTTTAGCATTATAAAAAAAACTATGGTAAAAAAAGTACAACTTGCCATCTACTATCTCAAACGATTTAGGATTCACACGATATTTTTTGCCATTTTTCTCCATAGCATAAGCACAATACCCTCCATACTGAGGGAGGTATTTAGTCGGTTCTTTAACAAATGCCGCTCGATGGATGCTAGAGATAAATCGAAATTTCACTTTCTCATATACTACGGAATATTCTTTAACACCCTTAACGGCATCACCTTCAAAATAAGACACTAGATCATACTTATTAATGTATCGGTAGTCAAGTTTTCCCTCTTTGGATTGCGCATCAGATACCACTGATAATAACACAAAGAGTACCATTAGAAATAATGATTTATGGAGAAAATGAAATTTCATGGACGTCTATTATAACTTTCAAAAGTTAAATATACCATAAAATTTGCCTTCAGAAGCATCATAAGAACACGGTATTTCGGCTCTGTCACCATCACCATATCAGCATTAGAAATATCAAAGGATATTACACGTCAAAATCCAACACTACCTTCTTTGTTCTAGGCAGGCTTTGGCAGGCCAATACATAGCCCTCTTTTACTTCCTCATCATCCAGTGAATAGTTCAGCTTCATTTCCACTTCCCCTTCCTTCACTTGGCACTTGCAGGTGCAGCACACTCCACCTTTACAGGCAAACGGCAAGTCTAGTCCAGCATCCAAGCCTTTCTCCAATATACTATCTCCTTCGGTATCTACCTGAATCGTTTGTTCTTCATCATCAATAATAATGACCACTTCGGCTGTAAATTTCTCTCCAGTATAAGCTGTTGCAGTTTCTTTACTATCTTCGGTAGGTGTCGTAAACAACTCGAAATGGATATTATCCTCAGCATATCCTTTGGCTAATAAAGCATCACTTACCGCATGAATCATTTGCTCTGGGCCACAGATATACGCCTTTTCAAACTGATTTGCTTCGACCTTACCGTCTATATAGCTCTTATCTATACGTCCTGAGTCACAATTATCCTCCGAAGACCTACTCAAGATATACCTTACCGTTAGCAGATCAGAATACAGCAAAGCCATATCATCTATGGCTGACTTAAAGATGATGTCATTCGCGGTTTTGGAACCATAAAGCAAGGTGAAATTGGCGCCTGAGTTCATGGCCGATTTAATCATGGCGAGTACTGGTGTAATTCCCGATCCAGCCGCTACTGCTAGATATGACTTTCCAGCCTCTGGCACTAACTGAAAATTACCCATAGGTGGCATCACTTCTAACTGATCACCAACTTTAAGATTTTCATTGGCATGGGTTGAGAACACCCCATTCTCTACTTTCTTAACCGCTACTCTAAGTTCATCCGAAGCTGGATTACTACATAACGAGTAAGCACGCCTCACTTCTTTACCAGCAATGGTGATTTTAAAAGTGATGTATTGCCCCGCTACAAAATTGAATTTTGTTTGTAATTCTTGCGGTACAGTCAATGCAATTGATACTGTATCCGCTGTCTCTTTTCTAATATCGCTAATGGTTAGCGAATAAAATGATGTGTCTCCCATAGTGGGGTCAAAGTTATAGATTACAATTTACTGAACAAATAAGTAATGACAAAACTTATCAATAATTGTATGGTTTAATTATTCCAACAAATTATCCTACATTTGATAAAAGATTAATACCATAAGAATATGCCCATAAGAATAAGACGTGACAAAAATATGCCTCAGGATGAGCGTGGCAATCATAGACCAGAAAGACAAAGCTCTGGAGGCAACAAAGGCATGTTCCCTGGTGGCAGTGGTGGCGGAGGTGGAATCCTAGCTGCTGTTATCGGTTTGTTACTTAAGAAACCTAAACTACTGATTGGTGTTGTAATCATCGGAGCACTATGGTACTTTCTATCTGGCAGTTTCTCCGGCAATGGGGATAACAACCCAGTGATTGTTGACCCGAACAATGGTAACACTACCCAAGTAGATAATAATGGTGGTCAGACTCATGTCACGAATAATAATATTGGTACAGGAGCTGAATTTGATCTTAAGTTGTATGACCAAGCTTCGGTATTTGAGCCATTAGCAGATAACGTAAAGAATCCCATGCCAGAGAAGGTAAGTCTGGAAAAGTACTGTCCTACTCGACTAAGCCAAGGGAGCCAAGGATCCTGTGTGGGTTGGGCAAGTTCCTATGCCGCACGCACCATATTATATGCCAAAGAGACAGGGAAAAACCCCGATCAAGTACGGTTTAGTCCTTCGTTTCTGTATAATCAGATAGCCTTATCCGGATGTCAAGGTGCGTATATATTCAAGGCTATGGAACACCTCAAACAACGGGGCGATGTACCTTTGAGTCAATTTAAGTACGACTCTCGTTCTTGCAGCAAATCTCCGTCAAGACAAGATTTTCAAAATGCTGCTAACTACACCATACCGGGTTACAACAGACTTACTAAGGGTGGTGAGAATTATAAAACCGACTTATTGGGAATAAAACAACATCTCTCCCATGGGGCTCCCGTGGTAATAGGCATGATGGTAGGTGGAACATTTATGTCAAGCATGAATGGCAAAGACAAATGGTTTCCTACTAAAGGAGATTACTCTCAACGTGGATTTGGCGGTCATGCCATGTGTGTTATAGGATATGATGATTACAAATTTGGCTCTAGCCAAGGTGGCTTTCAGTTAATGAATAGCTGGGGTATGGACTGGGGTAACAATGGGATATTCTGGATAAGCTATGATGATTTCGGTAGGTTTACGCAGGAGGCTTATGGCATGTACCCCATGGGAGACGCCAACTCTCCTACGAGTAACAGGCTGGATGTGTCCTTTGGTTTGGTGCAAAACAGTAGTGGACGTAGAATAGGTGTATCGCATGCCCATGACAGAACCTACAAGACGAATAGTCCTTTAAAAATTGGTGATCGATTTAAGATTGAAGTTGCCAACACCCTACCTTGCTATACCTATATAATAGGATTGGAAACGGATAACAGTTCTTACATTCTTTTTCCATATACCAAAAAGCATTCTCCGCATTGTGGTATCACAGGAACCCGATTATTTCCACGAGACTTTTCATATGAGGCAGACAATATAGGTTCTTTGGATCAAATGGCAATCATTGTCACTAAAGATCCCATCGACTATAACCAGTTAATCAGCAAGGTGAATGGTCAATCAGGCAGTTTTGACCAAAGGATACAAGCTGCTTTAGGCGGATTGATGAACCACAGTGCACAGTACTCTGGCAGTGGCCAAGTAGATATCCGGGCAGACTTTGCCAATGGGGGTGCTGCTTATGCGGTATTGGAGATTGAAAAACGATAAATTCTTGAAAAAATCTATTGTTTTCCTCTAGTCTATAAAGATAAAGGACATCTTGAGATTTCACCATCCTATCGTGTTATAATTATTGTTAAAATACAAGCTGGAAGGTCGCTAAGCATTCATATAGGAATACTCACTTTTCGTGCACCACCGAATTTCAGAGGGGCATTTCGATTACGCTCAATATCCCTTGTATTATTAGTCCAATATTCAATGGAGCAACATGGGTCCCCGTCATCAGCCAATGGCGATCTGAATAGATCATCTTATATGGTATGGCTGAATAGCAATATACTTATTACTCCTATTCATAAAAAGTGACTACTTATAATTGGTTCATCATAACCAATCGATCCCAAACATAATATCTATTACAAAAAAAGAGAGCCGAAGCTCTCTTTGATATTTTTTGTATGTATCCCTTATTAGTTACTAGCAGAAAGCTGTGTGATTTTCTGCTTGAGGTAAGCGGTGTTACCACAGCTATCTTTAGCCGAGTACGTACGAATAGTCACTACAGTACCCTCTACATTCTGTTTAAGATCTTCGAACGTCACTTCTACTTTTCCTGTGCAATTATCCGTAGCCATAGGCAATACAACTTCCGTCATGTTTGCCACGACCACATCCTCCACTGGGGATATCACTGGCATTGAATTATCCAATAGGGTGATATATTGTGCTACTGATTTAGTATTACCACACGCATCAGTAAAAGTTGTCGTACGTTCTACTGTACCAAGGCATCCACCTGAAAATGACATATCCGTAATTTTAACGGTTAATTCACCCGAGCAGGTAGAGCTTGCAGTTACTGGAACTGCTTTTTCATCCAGTTCATCACATTCAATAGCCATTTTTACAGGGAATTGATTTACCGTTATTTCATCATTCTGCGCCCAAGAAAATTGAGACGTTAGGATTAGCAGTGCCGCTAAGCTTATTTTTTTTATTAGATCTTTCATTATTTTTATTATTTATGAAATATAAGGCATATACCATACCAAAGTATCATAGTTTACGAAAATAACGACTTAATGTTACTTCACGACCAATTTGCTTGTAAACGACTGATTGCCTTTACGTTCATTTTCAGTAACTATCTCTACCATATAGATACCAGGATTTAACCCTGCTAAATCTACTTTGTGGTACGAGTCTCCTTTTTGAACTACTAAAGATTCAGAGCTGTAAACTTTACCAGTGATGTCTCTTACAATAAGCGTAGCATTATGCTCTTGATCAGTTTTGATTCTCAATCGCGACTCTTCTTGAGCAGGATTTGGAAAAACACTCATTTCAAAGATGCCATTGACACTCGCCACACTTTCGTTCTTCAGTGTACTGTAATTCACCGTAACTCCTTCCGTTGGACCATAACACACATCTCTTGTCCAATCATTAATTTCCAATACTGGGCCAGGAACACCATTTACATACCATATATACTCATCCATAGTGTAGATTCGTTCATTACCTGTACGAGAAGAAGTACTGGATATCACTTTTGATCGTTTTACTTTTAGTGCATTCTTATAAGTAGCGTTAGGCAGGATAAGTGTTCCTACTCCTACCACTTCACTATTCAACACACAATCCCATGTATGATCATAGCAAGAAGAGTACAATGTACCACTTCCTGTATCGCTATGAACTTGCCCATAGCTAAATGGATAAGGCATATTTACCACAGGGTCGTCAAGAACTAGAAGTGTTGTTTCTGTTTCAAAACCTAGGTAAACTAACCCACTCTCTTGATGTTTCCAGAATTTATTCAATCCATTGGCTTCGGTTTGAAGGCATAAATTGGCGTCTTGAAACAATTCTGGGTTCATAGATTCTATAGGTTCAACCGCCTCACCGTACCAATTTTTGGCATGTTCGCCCTCTATAAGGTTAGAAAAATCCCAAATACGATCTAGACCATTTTCACCATGAGAGACATTTTCATTGGTGGCTTCTGATATAAAGTTAAACTCCCCACTGTTATAGAAGGTGTTGTATTCAACTGAATTTTGGGCATTTAAAGTCGCCAAAAGGAATAAAAATCCGATGCTTGTGTATATTTTTTTCATATTATTAGGTTATAATTGTTAAGTGTCAATCTACAAACTAGGGTGTACCCCATTAATAGTTCGACAAAAGTCGTGAAAATAACGATGCAAGAACAGTGCCAATCGATTAAATTTTCACCCTTGAAATGTTCAAAATATCAACAATGACATCCTTCCCCTTCCCAAGTTGCATGACAAGGTAAGAAAAATATGGCGTTAAGCCAAGACAGAATACAAATGATAAGTATATTTACCCCGTACCGATTAGAAAACAATTAATTATCAAATCATTGAAAGCAAAAAAATTTCTTATTATCCTTCTTATATTGATTTGCTCTGGCGTAATCATGTATTTCGGCAAATCTGTAATGATACCTTTTGTACTGGCGATGCTAGTCTGGTACGTAATTAAGGATCTTAGAGATCGAATAGGACGCACCAAGTTTGGCAAAAAGACTGCCCCGTGGTTTCACAACATCATCACTTTTGGTCTCGTATTCGGGATTCTATTCCTGCTAGGTCAGGTTCTTAAAGTAAACATTACTAACATGATGGCAATGCTTCCAGAGTACGAGGAGAACTTCAACAAAATGATTCCACAGATTAACGACCTATTAGGAGTGGACGTTAGTTCGTTGATAGAGAACTTTGAGTTTAGCAGTATGATTGGCACGGTGCTAGGATCCTTATCTGGCATCTTAAGCAATGCCTTCATGATTGTATTATATGTGGTATTCATATTAATGGAAGAGTCCACCATGAACCAACGGTTATCCAATATGTATTCCACTCAGGAGAAACTGGATTCTACTTTAGAGATGATGGCTAACATTAATGATTCAGTAAGCAGCTACATCAGTCTCAAGACTATTGTGAGTATGGTTACGGGTATTCTTAGTTATTTGGCTTTACTCCTACTGGGTGTTGATTTCCCCGTATTCTGGGCGATTATCATTTTCTTGTTAAACTACATACCGACTATCGGATCACTAATTGCTACCATATTTCCTACGCTTATGGCTTGGCTACAGTTCAATGACATCTATCTTGCATTATATGTATTGCTCTCGGTAGGCTCGATACAGGTATTGGTAGGCAATTTAATTGAGCCAAAAATAATGGGTAATTCTTTAAACATCAGCCCTCTTGTAGTCATTCTTTCGCTATCAGTTTTTGGAGCGTTATGGGGCATTACGGGCATGATTCTATGCGTTCCATTTACGGTGATTCTGATTATTATATTCTCCCATTTTGATTCTACGCGCTCTATCGCGGTGTTACTCTCTGACAGTGGCACTTTGAATGAGGATCATGTAACCTAGGGGGTAAGAGATAAACTATATTTTTGAATCGATCATATCAACAATTTGATCATAAGCATTTGGCGCCATTGAATCTATCCATATTGTAGATTTATCTTTCTTAAACCAAGTCAGTTGTCTTTTGGCAAAGTTTCTGGTATGCTGTTTAATCAGGTTGACACAAGTTTCTCTATCCGTTTTACTCTCAAAGTAATCAAACAATTCCTTGTAACCAACTGTATTGAGGGCATTCAGATGTTTGTGTTTCAACAAAGACAAAGCTTCTGCTTCCCACCCCATCTCCATCATTATATCACATCGTTGGTTGATGCGGTCATATATGACATCTCGCTGCGTGGTCAATCCAATCTTAAGGATTTCGAAAGGTCGTAGTTTTGGTTTTTTTTGCCTAAAAGAAGTGTAGGTAGTACCTGAAGACAAGCAAACTTCGAGTGCCCGAATAACACGCATGGGGTTCCTCATGTCTATCTCCTTACAAATGGCTGGGTCGAGTTCATCCAATTCTTTGGCGATGCCATCCAAGCCATTCTTTTCGAACCGATGATTCAACACCTTTCTTATACTTAAATCACTTGGAATGGGATCCAGCCCATCACATACGGCATTGACATACAATCCTGAACCGCCCACCATAATCGCTACCGGGTTTGTCTTGAAGTAATCGGATAGCATCGCAATGGTGTCTGTTTCAAATTGACCCGCTGTATATCCATCATGAATGGAAAGGAAATCTACAAAATGATGGGGCACATCACGCATTTCTTCGGCAGTAGGCTTGGCAGTACCGATACCCATCTCTTGGTAAAATTGCCTAGAATCGGCTGACCAAATTTCCGCCTTATAGTGCTCGGCTATTCGAACTGACAGATCTGTTTTACCAATGGCTGTAGGACCGACTATTACAATTAAGAGCGGTTTCACTAGAAGTCGTAATCATCAATATCTTCGTACTCTCCATCCAAAGGATCCAGGTCACCGAGATCATCCAATCCATACGGGTCATCAGAACTACTAGCGGCAGTCATTGATTCCATTTCGGGCATTTCAGAGTCTTCATTCCTTATATCTTCTTTGATATTTGGGCCATGAGCCTTGACTATATTGGGGTAAGTTGTGCCTTTCTGTTTGGTTTTCACCTCCATCACTTCAAGGTAAAATATCCAAAGGGTAAGGAAGTTGTATATGTAAAAAAATCTACCTCCTTTGGAAACCGACTTATCCTTCAGCTTCACGTCCCGCATGGCAAGTTCATCCACCTCCATATCCATTAGTGGTATCTCTTCCCCTTTCTCCCAATCACCATCGCTCTCATAGAAAGATGCCATCTGATCGCCACGCAATCCGAAGGATTCTACAATCTTCAGATGCAACGATTCAAAATGATCTCCATCATCAATTTCAATATCTCTGTATGCTTCCATCTCCGCATCATCCAGCAACACTCTAAACTTGAGAATACTCATAGTGACAATAGTTTTTTTTTAGCTGATGCCAAAGTACAATAAATATACGTGGGTTTATAAATTGGTAGCACAATTAAATCAACAAGGTTTTTTACAAATTATAAACTAACGAATCAATAAGACATTAGTAATTCAATAATTGAACACGAAAACTGGTATAAAATGTATAATTCAGAAAACAAAAATCTGGAGACACTATTATTTGGATCAGAACTACGCCAAGTTTTTCAGCCCAAAACACGTAAAAAAGGAACCGAGAACAATCAATAAACGACTCATTACATGCAAATTAAAGAGAATCTTTTTCTTTCATTTCACTATTTAGAACCACTATAAACAATGAAATAGTCGATGGGAGACACACAGGAGTTCATATTTTATTAACTATATTTGCTGATAACATTTGGTGTGAATCACCGGAATTAACCAATAAAAATTAACCAATAAAAATAGAACAAATGAAAAATAGATTCAAACTTATTCCAGTTCTGATCATGCTCTTAATTGCACAGATCGGCATGGCACAGTCCATGCAAATAACTGGTACCGTTACGGGTGATGATGGAGAAGGCATTCCTGGCGTAGTAGTACAGAAGAAGAATACCACTTCGGGGACAGTAACTGATGTTTTTGGAAAGTATGCAATCAGTGCCTCTACTGGAGACATATTACTTTTTTCATTCACTGGATTGACTAGTGAAGAGAGAACCGTTGGCACCAACAATGTTTATGACATAGTAATGTCAACTGGAATAAACCTTGATGAGGTTGTGATAACTGCATTGGGCGTAACCAGAGAAAAGAAGTCCCTGGGATATGCCACACAAGAGATTTCTGGTGAAGAGGTTAACACAGCTAAGAGTGGTAATTTCGTAAATCAAATATCTGGTAAAATTGCAGGTGTGGACATCAAAAACAATAATAATTTTGGTGGTTCTACAAATATAGTAATCCGTGGTTCATCATCATTGACAGGTAATAATCAAGCCTTGTTTATCGTTGATGGTATCCCTATAGATAACTCTAACAACAATTCTGATGCCCAAACGAATGGTCAGTCGGGATACGATTTTGGTAGTGCTATATCTGACATTAACCCTAATGACATTGAGTCAATCAATGTTTTGAAAGGGGCTGCAGCAACAGCGCTTTATGGTTCTAGAGCAGCCAATGGGGCAGTGATCATTACTACGAAAAAAGGGAATCGAATAAAAGGTAAGAAACAAATAGGCGTTACCCTTAACTCTAATGTAACATTGGGAGTTGTGGATAAATCTACATTTGTTAAGTACCAAAAGAAATATGGACAAGGATATGGTTTTTACTATGGAGATGCCAACACAACAGACTGGTTCTTTCATGAAGATGTGGACGGAGATGGTAACTTTGATTTGGTAACACCATATACAGAGGATGGATCATACGGTGCTGCTTTTGATCCAAACTTAATGGTTTATAACTGGAATGCATTTGTACCAGAGTCAGAACATTTCGGAGAAGCTACCCCTTGGGAAGCTGCAAAAAACGATCCTATCACTTTCTTCAACAATGCTGTAAGTGTTGTCAATGGCGTGTCATTACAAGGTGGTGGTGAATTGGGATTATTTAGAGTCTCTTACACCAATACGGATCAAAAAGGTATTATGCCTAACAGTCATATTGGCAAGAACAATTTTGGATTTAATTCTGAAATGTCCTTAACGGATAAACTTACGATATCTGCTACAGGTAATTACATTAAAACTAATGCTACTGGACGTAACTCTACTGGATACAGCAACAACTTAATGTCTAACTACAGACAATGGTGGGCAACGAATGTGGATATTGAAGAACTAGAAACAGTTTATAATGTTGGTGAGAATAACATCACATGGAATCCAGCTAGTTCGGATGACCCAAGAACGCCTATCTTTTGGAATAACCCATATTTCCAAAGGTACCAAAGTTACACTACGGATTCGAGAGACAGAATGTATGGTAACATGACGTTAAATTATAAATTTAGCGATAAGTTTTCGACTCTTTTCAGAGCAACTGTTGACACATACTCTGAGTTAATGGAAGAAAGACTTGCTAAAGGAAGTGTTGCCAATAGATTTGGCATAAGCCGACTTAATGTAGGTTCAGGTTACTCGCGTAGAGACCGTACATTCACTGAGGCAAATTATGACTTAATAGGTACGTACAACACTGATTTAAGTGAGAATGTAAACCTTAGAGTGCTTGGAGGAATGAATATTAGAAGAACAAAAATAAATTCAATATTTGCTTCTACCAATGGTGGACTTGCTGTAGCTAATGTATATTCTCTACAGAACTCAAGCAGTGCAGTACTGCCTCCAGTAGAGCGCGCATCTCATGTAGGAGTTAATGGTATTTATGCCAATTTCTCATTTGGAATTCAAAACAAGTTGTATATTGATATTACTGGAAGAAATGATGTTTCATCAACACTACCAGCTGGTAACAACTCATACTTCTACCCTTCTGCTGCTGTTAGTTATTTATTTCATGATTTAATAAGTGCTGACTTTATTGATTTTGCTAAAGTAAGAATGAGTTATGCTCAGGTTGGTAACGATGCACCTTTTGCTGTGTTATCAAACTCTTATGATCAGAATCCTACTTTCAACGGCACATCAATCACATCAGTGGAGAACACGAAATCAAATCCTGAACTTAGACCAGAGATATCAAGTAGTTTAGAAACAGGACTAGAGTTAGTGTTTTTCAAAAAGAGATTGGGACTAGATTTCGCAGTATATAAAACCAACACGGTAGATCAAATATATCCAGTTGCGGTTTCTACTGCTACAGGAAACTCTACTAAATATGTAAATGCGGGAGAGGTTGAAAACAGAGGAATTGAATTGAACCTTTATGGAACACCTATCAAGAACCCTAATTTCAGTTGGACAACCAACATCAATTACAGTAAAAACAAAAACGAAGTAATTTCTCTTTTTGATGGTGTTGACAATCTACAACTGGGAAGATTTCAAGGTGGTGTAACTATCAATGCTACTATTGGTGAAGCTTACGGTACTATTCAAGGTACAGACTATGAATATTTAAATGGTGAAAAAGTTGTTGGAGCAAATGGCTACTACAAAAAGACTTCTACATCAAATAATGTAATTGGAAATATCAATCCTGATTTCATCATGGGATTCGGCAATACCTTTAGCTACAAGAACTGGAGTCTTAATACACTTCTAGATTGGAAAAAAGGTGGCGATATATTTTCTCTAGATTTATATTACGGTTTGGCTACTGGATTGTATGAAGAAACTGCTATAGGTAGTTACAGAGAAGATGGTGATGTTCTTGATGGAGTATTGGAAGATGGGTCAGTAAATACTCTCACAGCAGATGCTTCAAACTTTGGAACACAAGGATACAGAAGAAACCCTAACGCTGCATTTGTGTATGATGCTTCATACGTAAAATTACGTGAGATCTCTTTAACCTATAGAATTCCAGCTAAGAAGTTAGAAAATAGTAAAATTGCAGGTGCTTCATTTGCGTTAGTAGGAACTAACTTATGGATCTTACATAAGAATCTTCCTCATGCAGATCCAGAAGCTGGAACTACTGCTGGAAATCTTCAAGGATGGCAAAGTGGTGTAATGCCAACCACTAAAAACTATGGATTTAATCTTACAATACAATTTTAAAATGACAATAATGAACAAATTAAATAAATATCTATTAACAGGATTTGCAATATTATTATTGGCATCCTGTGGTAAAATTGAAGACCTGAACGAAGACATTAAAAAACCGTCTAAAGTTCCGGGATATACTTTGTTTGCAAACGGACAACGAAACCTTGTTGACCAAGTTGCAAGCACCAATGTGAATCAAAATGTATTTAGATTATTTTCTCAATACTGGACTGAGACCACTTATACTGATGAATCTCAATATGACCTTACTACTCGTTCTATACCAGACAATGAATTTAGAACTATGTATCGTGATGTATTGAGAGACTTACTTGAGGCTAAGAATGTAATTACAGAGGACGATCTTGAGCCTGGTGAAACAGAAGCTCATAGAGCTGCTAAGATTGCTATGACAGAAGTACTATCTGTATACGCTTGGCAAAGAGAGGTGGACATATTTGGTGACATTCCTTATTCTGAAGCTTTGGATATATCTAACGTGCTTCCGAAATATGATGATGCTAAAAGTATTTACATTGACTTATTCAATCGTTTGGATGCTGCTATTGATGATCTAGATCCAACAGTAGGATCTGTCAACATGGGAGACAATATGTATAACGGTAATGTTGGCGCTTGGAAAACTTTCGCTAATTCGCTAAAAGTTAAAATGGCTATTCATGTTTCAGATATCAGTTCTTTCAATTCTGGAGACAAGATTTCTGAGGCTATGACCAGTGGGATTTTCACTTCTTCTGCGGATAATGCAGACTTTGGATATGCGGTAAGCCCACCAAACACGAATCCATTGTATATTGACTTGGTGGCCTCAGGGCGTTTTGATTTTGTACCAGCTAATACCATAGTTGACATCATGAAGGATCTTGGAGATCCTAGATTAGCTCACTATTGTGATCAGAATCTGGATGATTATACTGGTGGTGTTTACGGGGCTTCAAACACCTACTCTAACTATACTCACATCAATCCTATGATCTCAGATCCTATGGCTGAAGTATTGCTACTGAGTCATTCTGAACTTCAATTCTACTTGGCAGAAGGAGTTGAGAAAGGGATTGCATCTGGTAGTGCTGAAGATTACTACAATAACGGTATTCGATCTTCCATACTATATTGGGGAGGAAATAATGCTGATGCTGACACGTATCTTGCTCAAAACAATGTGCAGTACAGTACCGCTTCTGGTGATTTCAAAGAGAAAATTGGAACTCAAGCGTGGATCGCTTTGTACAATAGAGGTTTTGAAGGTTGGACAACTTGGAGAAGATTGGACAATCCTACATTCAACCCACCTGCTGACATGACGAATGATGACATTCCAGTTAGATACACGTATCCAAGTAATGAACAGACATTGAATGGTACAAACTATACCAATGCTGCGAGTGCTATTGGAGGAGATTTCCAATCCTCTCCTATATTTTGGGACATAAATTAGAATTCTAAATAATTAAAAATATAAAGGTGTGGATTTCGATTCACACCTTTTTTTTATTTCCTGAATTTACGTCTCCGGTTTTTTAAACTCATTATGCAAAAAAGAAATAATCTACTCCCCTATTAAGCTTTTCTTTCTGAAAGCGTCTTTCTATTTTCACTTTATCCGCTTCCACTGCAATGGCAACGATTATTTGACATCCCATAGCAGTTATTGATTCTTGATCAGACATTAAAGTAATTCCATAGATACTTTTTCCGATTTTCTTTTCGTTATTGGAGCACCACTTTACCTTCACCCCTCTTTTCAGCATTTCTTTCACTATATACTTCCCCTTATTTCCAGCGCCATATATCAATATGGGTCGGGCAGGAATGTGATCCACTTTAAAAAACCAATGTAGTTTCAGTTCAAAGAAATTATTATTCGAATAATGAATGTCATTTCGAGAAGCTCGCTCACTATGATCGTACCAGTGGTGTGTTACATCACTAGATCCTCTTACTAATAACTTAGCCGCATACCACCGAAAAACTAGGTCATAATCTTCTGGATATATCCCTTGAAAAGCCCCCACTTCATGAAGATCTTTTTTTCTCATCATCCAATTAGGAGACGCTACCACACACTCTTTATAGATATCAGTGAAATAATCCTGCTTATCAACCAGGTCATTAAGCCAATTTTCATAGTTTTTAAATCCCTCACCTATCACTTTGCTTCCATGATGAAAATACTGCACCTTACCAGTAGCAACCTGAATCTGTTGATCTTGTAAAACATCAAAAAGTCTCTGCAGTTTCAAGGGTGGCATGATATCATCCATATCCATTCGAGAGATGTAATCTCCTGACGCGAGGTTCAAGCCAGTTTGTAAAGCTTCTATGATTCCTACTCCTTTATTTTCACCAATTATCAATTCATGATGTTCCTCACTTAACCGCTTCAAAATATTCAAGGAATTATCCGTAGAGTGATCATTTACGATTATCATCTCTTTCTCTACATCATCCAAATCTTGGTTCAGAAAAGATGCTACACAGGCTTGAATATAATTCTCCCCATTTCTTATGGGAGCGATGACTGATATCTTATTAGTTAATCGGTTCATCATGAATTATAGCATTATTTTTTGAATTTCAACACCAATATCACGAACATAAGAATCAACTTCAATAGGGCATTCAAACAATATAAAAGGAAAATACGACCAGTTATCTGGATGTTGCTGTAATAGCGAATCACTATTATAAACTTGAACTAATTGACTCAAAAGAATTACCTATAATGGGCCAGTAAAAGTAAGGGAATTATCCCGTTATTCCTTTTTAACTCTACTGATATAAAAATACCCTCTATATATATCATGATCTTCAATCTTTAGATTATAGAAATACGTGCCCTGAGGCAATTCTTTACTGATCAGCGTAATCTCATTATGCACCGTACCATCCCATGAGTTATCATATTCCGTAGTAGAGAATACCAAGTGACTCCACCTATTGTAGATATTCAACTCGGCTTTAGGAAATTGATCAATACCAATTATTTCAAAATGATCATTAATTCCATCGTCATTAGGAGAGAACCCTTGCGGGAAGAATAATTCTGTATTACAAGAAACGTCCACAACAATTACTGCGACATCAGTAGCGCCATATACATCTTGTATTTCGTAGGTTATGGTATCCTTACCACACCAATCTATCTCTGGAGTATATACCAGTTCATTACCATCAGCAACCATAACCTGTCCGACATTGGCGGTTGCAGAAGTTATCGCAAACTCATCTCCATCAGGGTCATAGTCATTCACTAACGGGAATACCGTAACACTAGGATCATTTTTATAAGTAGCGATTTCGTCATCTACCGCAACCACATTATTATTATACAACACTTCAAAATTACATTCAGAAGAATTACCTGCAGCATCGGTAACAATATACGTCTGTACGGTCACACCATGAATAAAGCTAGACCCTGAAGACATCCCTCCTATCAGCATCAAATCTCCAGAGCAATTATCTGAAAATACTGGTGCATCATAGACTACTACCTCATCAGAAGTAAGAATATTATCTGGGCATGTAATTTCTGGTCTTTCGGCATCTACTACGGTGATATCAAATGTACAAGTCACTTGCCCGCCAGCATCATCAGTAGCTGTAAACTCTAGGGTAGTAGCACCTACATTGAAGAAAGACCCTGAAGCCTGTCCGCTAGTTAGGTCAACCGTAGATGACGAGCAGTTATCGATAGCAGTTGCTGTTCCATAATCAACTATAGCACCGCATTGACCAAGGTCATTATCCACTGTAATATCATCGGGGCAATCAACTACTGGGTCAATATTATCCACCACCGTTACTATAGCAGTACAGGTAGCAGTAGTTGCTATAACATTCTCTACGGTTAGCGTTACCGTTACTTCGCCAATATCTGCACAATCAAATGACGAATCATCCAATGACAATATTACATTACCATTGACATCACTACTACCATTATCAATATCTTGAGGAGCAATTATAGCAGTTCCGTTTACATTTAGATTTACCGTTATATCTTGACAAATAGCGGTAGGTATAGCCGAAGTGTATACGGTCACTACCGACTCACAAGTCCCTACATTTCCAGCGTCATCTGTTACCGACAAGGTAATAACGTTAGATCCTAAATTCGATTCATTAAAAGTTTCTTGACTTATAGTCATGTTTGCAATACTGCAATTATCCGTGCTTCCTTCATCAACTTGCACTGCTGTAAGGGAAGCATCTATGACACCATTTACAACAATAATCGTATCCTTACACAATGCTATTGGCGCTAAGTTATCCACAACAGAAACCATAACATCACAAGACGATGAATTTCCACTTGGATCTGTAGCTACTAGCGAGTATGGATGATCTCCAATATCGGTGCAAGTATAGTCTACATCATTGGTTGTCAAAAGGAATATATGGTTATCAAACCCGCCATTATCTGCCATATCAACGGTCATCGTAGCCTCACCATTGGCATCCAGTGGTAATATGACATCTTGACAATTAAGTGTTGGAGAAATAGCGTCAGTAACCGTAATAAATGCATCACAATGATCGCTATTATTTGAACCATCAAACACGGTTAAAGTCACTAAGTTATTTCCGATATCTCCGACATCAAAATTAGTATTATTCAGACTCATATTGTCGATACTACAGTTATCCGTAGATCCATTATTAACTTCAGCAGGGGTCAGCACTACTTCACCATTGGCATCCAAGAATATTTCGATATCTGAACATACTGCTACTGGCGCTATAGTATCAAATACCGTTACGATAGCATTACAAGGCGTCATATTTCCTGCATCATCCGTTACTTGTAACTCCACCCCTGTCGCACCTATATCGGTACAATCGAAGGAGGTCTTACTTGCTAAAAATCCTGCTATACTGCCATTATCTGTACTACCTCCATCAAGATCAGCATCAATTATTGTTACCAGTCCACTGTTATCAAGATACAAAGTAGTGTCCTTACAAATTGCTACTGGGAAAGTACCGTCATTTACAATTACAGTGGCATTACAGGTAGCCGTATTCCCATTGTTATCTGTCACAGTAAGTACTACAGCATTGGGCCCTAGATCCGCACTGGTAAAAGTCGAAGGCGTAACTTGAATGTTATCGATACCACAAGCATCGGAGGAGCCATTATCAATCTGAGCTGCAGTAATTACGGCATTATTTGAATCATCTAAACCTGCAGTAGTATTTTGACAAATTGCTATAGGGTCAGCGTTATCTTGAACGGTAACTACAGAAATACAGCTCGATTGATTGTTGCTTGCATCGGTAGCTGTTATAGTCACAGTTACATTACCTACATTACTACAATCTAATGCACTAGGGTTTATTGATACTGATGGCACTCCACAATTATCTGAAAATCCACTGGTAACATCCGTAGGATCTAAAATGAAAGATCCGTTATTATCTAGAGACGCCACTTGAGGAATACAGGTTACGATTGGTGAAATGGTATCCAATACAGTAACAATAGCAGTACACATAGATGAATTATTGGCGTCATCTGTCACGGTTAAAGTTACATTATTCGAACCTAAATCGGCACAAGTAAAGTCTGTTTGACTAGCATTCCAAGTGACGATCACACCATTATCGGTACTACCGCCATCAATATCTTGTGCTACGATGCTCGTATTTCCTGATGCATCAAGATATATCGTTGCATCCTGACAAACTGGCGTTGGCGCATTACCATCGTTTACTGTAACGGTCGAAACACATACATTTATATTTGAATTATTATCAGTAACTGTTACAATAACGGAATTCAAACCTAATTCAGTACTGGTAAATGTCAATGGCATTGCTGTTACTGACAAAACTCCACAGTTATCTGCAGGATTAGACGACACATCACCAACTACAATACTTGCATTACCACTGAGATCAAGATTCACCGAAGTGTTTTGGCATGTCACAGTTGGCAATAAATTATCCGCTACAGTCACTGACGAGACACAAGATGTCGCATTTCCGCTAGGATCCGTTACTGTTAATGTCACATCAATTGGACCTACAGCTACATCTGCACAGGTAAAGCTATTAATATCTAAAACAGAATCTACAGAACAGTTATCACTTACTGTATTCAATATATCATTCGGTACGATCGATGCAAGTCCTGCCCCATCCAAGTTGACAAAAATTGGCGCATTACATGTTACCACAGGGAATTCATCATCCTCTACGGTTACTACTGCTGAACAAGTTGCTGGATTCCCTCCATCGTCTGTTACGGTAAGGACTACGTTATTAGTGCCAATATTTGTACAATCAAAATCTTGAATATTCAATGACATGGAAGCAATCGAGCCATTATCTGTAGAGCCATTGTCAATCTGTGCCGGTGTGATACTTACATTCCCTGCATTATCTAATGACACTGTAATATCTTGACAAACTGCATTTGGTGCTGTACCATCTGTAACGGTAACTACTGCGATACAATCTGCCGTATTCCCTGAACCATCAGTTGCTGTCAAAGTCACATTATGCACACCAATGGTACTAAATACTAATGGCGTAGCGGATACGCTTATCGTATTACACACATCTGAACTTCCACCATCCACTTGCGAAGCTACGATAGTTGCATTTCCTGTAATGGCATCTAATCCTATGGCTATATTTTGACATAATGGCGTTGGTGCAAGATCATCTACAATGGTTACCAAAGACTGGCAATTAGCCGAATTACCACTTGGATCACTAGCTGTCAAAGTCACGGTATTTTGACCTAAATCAGCACAGGTAAAGCTATTGATATCCAAAGACAAAGTACTGGAGCAATTATCGGTTGTAGCTCCTAGGACTTGTGCATTGGTTAGGCTTGCATTTCCAGTACCATCCAATGAAATACTAAATGGCGCTTGACACGACACTGATGGCGCAATATTATCCACTACGGTTACGGTAGCTGAACAATCATTGGTATTACCCGCTGCATCAGTGGCGGTTAAAATCACTGTATTGCTTCCTACGTCACTACAGCTGAAAGCATCTTTATCTAAACTCAATGTCGGTGCACCACCATTATCCGAAGATCCATTATCAATCTGGGCAGGCGTAATAGATACATTACCTGTAGCATCGAGTTGAACGGTAATATTTTGACATACCGCTACAGGATCTACACCATCGGTGATGGTTACTACTGCAGTACACATATTCGTGTTGCCACTGGCATCGGCAACATCTACTTGTACGTCATTAGTTCCCAAATCGGCACTTGTAAAAACTAAAGGGCTAGCTGTGGTGGCAGTAATACCACATGCGTCAGAAGATGAATTAATAACATCTGAAGCTACAATCGTTGCATTTCCTGTATTGTCAAGTGCTACACTAATATTTTGACATATAATAGCTGGAACGGTGACATCTACTACTTCAATATCTCTTGTACAAACTGCAAACAATCCACCTGCATCAGTTGCCACAGCCGTAATCGTTTGTGTTCCGATATTAGCACAAGTAAAATTAGTTTTATTAATATCCAAAATTGTCACTGCACAATTGTCATCATTTAAAGCAACAATATCAGAAATAAGCAGTGTTGCATTACCAGAGGCATCAAGGTTTAAGGTGAATAGTCCGGGGAGACAAGAAATAGTTGGTGCTATATTATCTTCTACGGTTACTTGAGCCGTACATACATCCGTATTCCCTGCGGCATCGGTTGCTGTAAGTTCTACATTATTTATTCCTACAGCACTACAATCGAATGTATCGATATTCAAGGATAATGTTGGCGCGCCACTATTGTCTGTGGAACCTCCATCTACTTGAGCGGGAGTGATAGTGACACTACCTGTAGCATCAAGTTGAACCGTAATATTTTGACATACTGCTACTGGATCTACACCATCAGTGATGGTTACTGTAGCATTACAAGTGGTTGAATTTCCATTGACGTCAGTCACATCTACTTGTACATTATTCCCTCCCAAATTAGCGCTAGTAAAAACCAATGGACTAGCTACTGTGGTAAAAATACCGCAGGCATCAGAAGAAGATAGAATCACGTCACTTGGTACGATCACCGCATTTCCTGAATTATCTAGTGCTACACTAATGGCTTGGCATACAACCAATGGATTGGTAGTATCTGTAATCGTTACAATCGAAACACAGTCAAAAGTATTGCCACTTGCATCCGTAGCTGTAACGGTAATATTATTATTCATACCAACATTGGTACAATCCATTATGTTATCACTCAGACTTAAAGTTGGCGTCCCGCAGTTATCTGTATCTGAATTAGCAACAATTAGCGCTGCTCCATTTAAGTTTCTAAGACCTGCTGAAGTTAAGGTGAAACTCATGTTATTACATGTTATAGAAGGAGCTATGTTATCGACAACTGTAACCTGAGCATCACATTCATCAATTCTACCACTATTGTCTGTCACCGTAAGAGTAACCGTATTTACACCTAAATTGGTACAATCAAATGCTGAATTATTCAAACTTAAACTTGCAATACCACAATTATCTGTAGAGCCTCCATCAACATCACTGGCTACAATATTTACATTTCCCGAAGCATCAAGAAAAGCAGATGCGTCTGCACAAACCGCTACGGGGTCTTCTGTATCGGTAACACTTACAGTTACGGATACCCTTGGACTGGTACAACCGTTTACAGTCTGGTCACCATAGTATACAGCAGAAATCAATACATCTGTTGACGGCAATGGTGCTCCTCCAGTTGAAGTGGTATACCAATTAATACTAGTCCCAGTTGCTACGAGATCTGAAACTTTCGCATTTGCTCCTGGACAGAATACTTGTGGCGTAAATGCCGCTGGTCCTGCTGGGGTTGTATTTACTGTTACTGTAATTTGTGTTCTTGGACTTTCACAGTTATTGACTGTTTGACTCACGTAATAAGTCCCAGTAGCAACAGCTGTTGCAGCAGTAATTTCTGATCCACCAGTAGCTACAGCATACCATTTAACGTTGGATCCTGTTGCAACAAGGTTTGAAATAATTGGGCTATCACCTGAGCAAAAAACTTGGTTACCAGCCGTAGGTGCCGCAGGCGTTGGATTTACAGTGACATTAATTGCTTTACGCGTACTGACGCAGGTATTTACAGATTGACTTACATAATATGTTCCTGTATTCAAAGAAGCTACCACTGGCAATGGGCCACCTCCTGTAGGTGCAGAGTAGAAAAACAAATTTGATCCTGTGACAACTAAGTCTGATATTTTTGGATCATCACCTGAGCAAAAATCTTGATCAACTGCTGATGGTGGCGCGGTCGAATTAAGTACTACTTGAACTGACGTTCTAGCACTTTCACATCCCCCGACTGTCTGACTAACATAATATATACCTGTAAAAATATTTAGTGTTGAAACTAATGGTGATCCACCGCTGGAAGAAGAGTACCATTGTAAAGCGGTACCTGTAGCTACTAAGTCGGCTACTGTCGGGTTATCAATAGCACAAAAAGTCTGGGCTGAAGCTGTAGGTGCACTTGGTGATACAGTAGCACTCAATAAACTTTGGTTGGAGATTGTCGAATCACAATAATAAGTATCCGAATAGACAACGACTCGATAATAATTACCGTCCGCATTAACTGGGTTCTGTACGAACAACACAGGTGTATAATAATCAGAGTAGCCAGGTACACCAGAACTTTGGATATCCGTAAAACTTGTTCCATTGTCGGTACTTACCTGCCAATGATAAAAAAGCGTATTGCCTGTAGCTACAACAGAAAAACTAGTTGAACTATTACCACAAACAGTAACATTACCTGGGTCACTTGAAATTACGGGAACACTTCCTGCCTCTTGAAAATCATAAACTCCATTATTATCAGCATCCATAGGTGTGGTATAACCCTGAGCAAGCAAAGAATTATTAGAGAAAAACAATGAAAAGAATAAAAATGAAACGAGAACAAACCAAGAATGGCTCCCTTTACGCTGTAAAGACAACCTACTAATAAAATTAGAGCACACCCCATTATCCATGGGTATACTTTTAATATTCATATAGTTATGTTCATTGTTCATATTCACTCTACTATCGAAAACTAGGTTTAAATTGATAAACCGTGCAGTTTTACACGTCTATGATACGATATAGATGATTGAAAGTTTCGTTTTTAGCATTTAATTGGATGGATCAATAGGGAAAAACCAACAAGAATCGTTGCATTGTATTAAGGGGTAATGATAACCTTACCTTTGACATCGGTTATAATGGGTGTAACACCTAAAACACCATCCATATCTGAATCTGAGAATCCGGCTTCGTTTACGTCATTACAGCCGTCACCATCACTATCTAATTGATAGATATCATATAGCCCATCGGCATCTGTATCTTTTAAAAGATAGTTGACTACTCCACTATCATTAAAAGTCTCCATAATGTTGGCAATACCATTAAGCCCTACACCGCCATTAATTTCACCATCATTATCGGTGTCATGGGCGCCATTACCCATCTCTACCACATCATAAATTCCGTCATTATCCGCATCAATATCAAGGTGATTCATTACACCATCACCATCTTGATCACATAGCCCTTGGTCGTAATTACCAAAAACATATACCTTACCATCTGCACCATCGTTAACCGCTGCTCTAAAATATACCTTGAAAGAAGCAATATACGAACCCACTGGTCCAAAATCATCCAAGGAAAAAAAAGCTAACTCAACTGGTTGAGATGCAGTTAAATTAATAGCCACCTTACATGCAGTAGCAATATAATCTGATGGATTAATTACCACCGTAGATCCTAACCAATTACCAGAGGGTCCGAATGCCTTAATTGTCACTGTATTATTCCCTCCTCTTTCAGAATAAACTAGATAGTTTTTATCATTAATCAATATCGGTTGGTTATAGCCTAAAACATAGTGATGAGATCCATCTAAATTGGCAGCATCGCAGCCCTGATAATAATTGAGGTTCGGACTTTGAAATGAAGGTAATATATCTGCATTCCAATTGGAAGAAGTTACATAATTCATCAATTTCAATCCGTTCTCAATACTATATATTTTATTTAAATTTCCAATTCCCACGAAAGAACTACGATACCAATCAGGCTTGACAAAGTCAATATATGTATCGCCAAAGGTGGATATACTATCCAATGTGTGCACTTCCAAAGCATTATTAAAATCTCCTGTAATCGAATAACCTACATCTACTGCACTTAATGATCCATCGATTCCTGAATCAGTCAATGGACATTCTATCAAATCCAGCACGCCATCATTATCATCATCTAGATCCAATATGTCATTGACTCCGTCCGCATCACTATCGGTACAGTTCTGTGCCAAGTAGCAGTCAATATCTAGGCAGTCAATAAAAGAATCCCCATCATCATCGATGCCATTGTTGCATATTTCATTCATTTTGATGGCAATAGTAAAGTAGTTATAGTTGGGATTGTTTACAATAGTCTCCCAATCTCCTGCGCCTATATTTGTAAATGGAAAAATAGCTTGTCCACCATTGGTATAATCTCCATCATCGTCAAAAATCAGGTAGTATCTGCCATCTGCATTGGGATCCATTGGTGGCAGATTAAAACTAGGATTATCCACATCAATTCTAAATCGACATTGCCCTGTAACACCTGTTTTTTCTAATCGCCACAATCGATCAATTCGAGCATAACCTACTGTTGGGATCGAAATATTGTTGGTATTCCAATTAACATTTATTGGTGTGTTGTCATTGGACCACATCAGCGCTACATTGTCATTAACAAATGTAAAGCTATTGGCGGCATTAGTTGTGGCAACTTCACCCCTGCCAATAGTGAAAATTGCATCTTGCGAAACACTTTTTGATTGTTTTTGCAACAGCTCTGCTCCATCATCCCGACCTATACCTGCAATATCATGATCAAATCCATTGGCTATATTTTTTATTTGAGTTCCATTGGATAAATAGTAGTTATGATTAAGAGTAATACCATATTTCATGGCCAAATAGCTCTCTACACCTTCAATTTCAGCTGGCAAGAGTGCGTCATCATAAACGATAACTTCACTAATTTTTCCATCAAAAATCCGGGATCCGTTGTTATCAAGATAAACGCTTGCCGACTTACGACCGATAGACACAGGCCCACTAGAGGACAATATATTCCCATAGGCACTGGCTTCATTAATCTCAGCCAAAGACAGCTCCGACAAGGTAATTGGCACACCAATTTCTTGAATTCCATTTCTAAAAAAGAAATTACCTTCATTAAATAAAATTCTTCCTTCAACTAATGCTGGTTCATCACCGTATGAGTGTAGTATTTCGGTACTGGCTCCTCCGTAACTGGTATTCGAATATATTCCAATATCATCATTGGAGTACATCATCCCGAATCCTCCGTTAGCTGCCAAACCAAAATCAAACACATGGTTATCTGTTCCTACATCCACATCTGGGTCACAGATGATAAAAACATGTATACCAAGATTTGAAGAAGTAATGTAATCTGAACCCAAGTGTAGCCCATCGGAGTAAAAATCCGTAAAATCTCCATCGAATTCAATACCCGGATTAAAGTTTATGCCATTGGTACGAAAGACTGGATCATCGGTAGAGTTTATATCGGAATGCGCATCATACAGGTTGGTAGATTGGTCAAGCCATGAGTTAACATTATCACCATCAGTTGCAGTATTGGTTCCCGCATTCGATTTTAACCAAAGTACTGGTTGAATAGCTGTTCCTCCTGGGTTTTTACCTAGATATAATATATCCTTTTCACTTTGCTTAATCATAATATCCTTTGTGGACACTTGATCCGTTTGAGAGCACAAGTCCAAACTAACAACAAGAAACAACATACTAAAAATAAAACGCAAGTTTCCATGGAGCGAGAAATTAATTTTTCGCCTATGACAGGAAGTTGGCATCCCTAATCTCTGGACAATATGATGATTAATAAATAGTGGTGGCATGTCTTACAACATATATACGTTATACGACTTTTTAATTCCGAAGGTTTCTACTGAGCATTAAGCCTTTAAGTCAATATTGAAATTCGATTTCAATTATTTCATCCATAAAATGATTAGATCAATCGGAATTCATTTCACCCTATAACCATCAGTATTTAAGGCGTATAAATGACTTTCCCAGAAACATCAACACTCAAAGGGATTCCGCCTAAAACACCATCCAAATTAGCATCTGGAAATCCGGCTTCATTCACGTCATTGCAACCATCACCATCGCTATCAAGGTCAATTAGATCTGCATTTCCATCGACATCTGTATCTGGCAGAGTGTAATTCACAATCCCTGACTCAGGAACTATTTCAATAGCATTTAAAAGACCATTTGCACCAACATTGCCATCCACTCTGCCATCACCATCAACATCATGAATGTGTAGTCCAACCTCCTCGACATCATATATACCGTCATTATCACTATCTAAGTCGTAGGCATTGATTATACCATCTCTATCAAAATCAAATTCGTACGTATAAGGGTTAATATAATTGCTTACACACTCAAACTCCACGGAGTGGTTTCTTTCTATATTCCCTACTCCATCAGCATCAGCAATCGCCCCCAATCGAAATGTTATTTCACTAATATGATTATGACTGGTGTTAAAGTTAATGGTGGATAGTTCGTGACCTGACCCGACATTTGACACATCAGTTGAAGTGCCCTCTAGCCATAGCCCATCATGAACCATGGTTAATTCACTAGGAGAATCAACTGTATAGGAATGCGGAGAAAGCATCGAGTTTTTCTCCCAAAAATTCCATTCCCCATCGATATCATTAAAATTAACCATTAATCGATTAATTTGTTTTGGAGCAGAAGTTCCTGCGAATACAAATTTCATATTTAGTTCAACAAAGCCTTCATCTCCATCAAGGCTAAAATCATAATACACACTGGGTTTAAACATAGAGATATCAGATGAATTGTCATCTATCGTTGCAATGGAGCAATTGTTTAAATCCACTATCGTTATAAGTGCATCCATTCCCGCACTAACATTAGACACGCGATATTCTGACCCCACCCCGAGATCTATTCCACTTATTAAAACAGGTGTATTTGTGAAATCTAAACTCGTATTCCCATCACAGATAGGTTGTATGAAAACGCCATTTGAGAATAATTCTATAGAATTAGGGATGCCATCATTATCAAAATCAAGATCATTCACACCAAACACCCCGTCATGATCGGAGTCTGGACAAATGGAATAAGCAGCGCAATCCATATCCAAACAATCCACAAATGAATCACCGTCATCATCAATACCATTGTTACAAATCTCTGGTAAAAGCATAAGATCAAACAATGTCACTCCGCTACAACCATTGTTACCGAAGGCTGTCCAACTAAGGTTTGACGGAGGATTTGGGCTAGACAAACTGTTTTGAAAAAAGACCATTGTTCCATTTTGAAATATCAACCATCGACCAAATAAGCCATCATATTGAATTTTTATTGTTCCCAATTCAAAGATATTATGACCTGTACCATCAACATTAACTACTGGTATTACAGTTTGACTGTCACAGTTCATGTTTATGTCTATCGTTTGCGCGTAATCAACATCCATTGAGACAAAAAAGGATAATATTATCCCCACTAATAAAGTGGGAAATTTCACCCTTGATGAAACCAAGTTTCTATTTTTAATCTCAACATTCATTCTCACTAAATTAAGGAAGGAATAACACCTTTCCATTAATACCCACAGCTAGTGGTATTCCACCAAGCATTCCATCTGAATTGGGGTCGGGATAGCCCGCTTCATCAACATCGTTACAGCCATCCGCATCGCTATCTAATTCAAATGCATCCATAATTCCATTGCCATCGGTATCGGTTGGCACATAATTAATCACTCCGTTATCCGAAACCGTTTCTAGCGCATCCAACAGTCCATTAGTACCCACGATCCCATCCACTTGCCCATCACTATTCGCATCTTGAAGAACATTTCCCGACTCAATGAGATCGTAAATTCCATCATTATCACTGTCAAGGTCAAAATAGTCATCAACGCCATCATTATCTGAGTCTAAATCATCAAAAATGCATCCAATAAAATCACCTATTTCATACGTACTTACACTTGGATTTCCGTTAAAGGTTGGCCTTGTAGCTCTCACAATTGTGATTCGATCTATAACTTGATGAAATTTCACGGTTAGCTGTCCTCTTGGGTCTGTTGCTGTCAATCCTGCTCCAAAAGATGACCATCCTGTCACGGAAAGATCGGCTTCGTTAGATGTTACAATCTCAGGAGCCTCACCAATAAATAGAGGGATCACCTTCACACCTTTGTAATATCCAACAACATTAATAGCATCAGTATAGTCCAAATCTCGAACTAAAAAAGACAAGTCTTTTATATCCTTTTGAAATTCTAAGTCAAACGACCAAGTCTCCGTTTCATTACTGAAATTAGCAAATTGATTCATGAATGAAGCCCCTAATAAAAAGTTGGTTCTCCATTTGATATTGGTAGCCGAACCACTGTTACTAAGGTCTACATTAAAATCCACATTCAATCCATTTTCTGCGACAAAGCTTTGAGATTCATTTACACCTGGGGAACCATTCAGAAAATATGGAACACCGTTGTTATCCCATTTCAAAATCGTATCTATTAGCGAACATTTCAGTTCTAATGCATCTGGTAACCCATCATTATCACTATCCAAATCGATTGAATTAGCAATACCATCTTGGTCCACATCATGAACATAAGTGATAGGTGAGACATAGTTAGCTACACATCCAAACTCAATGGAGGCAGCTCTAGTATTGACATTTGGTATTGACGAAATTGACACCCCTCCGACCCTTATCATCAATTCTGAAACGGAAGTATATCTCACACTATAATTGGTCTCTGGATGGCTACTATCCGAGCCAGGAACATCATTGGCCGCTGCAGTAGCAACTAACCATCCTCCTTCTCTTGTCATGGTTAATGTTGTATTATTTGAGACGGTGTAAGAATTCGGATTTTTTGTCCAAACCTGCTCTTTCACAGCGTTCATTCCATCAATATCATTTAAATTAATGCTTAGTGCACCAACAACTACAGGAGTACTGCCTCCGGAATTCACTATCTGAATTTTATATTCTACATATCCTTTCTCTCCAATGTTAGAGAATGACATTGTAGTTCTAGGTTTGAATAAACTTGGATTTGAGACGTTTTGATCAATGACATCAACAGTAACATTCATAAGACTTTCGATAGTAACCAAAGCATCCATACCAACACTAACATTTGAAAAACGATATACTGCCCCTTGTTGCAAGTGAACACCCGAGACAAGGGTAGAACTTGCACTAAAATCCAAATTTGTCTCACCACCACAAGCTGGTTGTGTAGTGCTTGACATACCAGCAAGTTCAATCACATCAGGAATACCATCACCATCGTCATCTGCATCAATGACATCTGCTAAACCATCGTTATCTGTATCATGACAATAGGTATCCGAAGCACAATCTGTATCCAAACAATCAGCAAACAAATCACCATCATCATCGAGTCCATTATTACAAATTTCAGTGGCTAAATTCACATTAAGCACAGTTACCGAACTACAACCATTGTTACCGAACGCTGTCCAACTAAGGTTTGACGGAGGGTTTGGGCTAGACAAACTGTTTTGAAAAAAGACCATTGTTCCATTTTGAAATATCAACCATCGACCAAATAAGCCATCATATTGAATTTTTATTGTTCCCAATTCAAAGATATTATGACCTGTACCATCAACACTAACTACTGGAATATTCACATTAGCATCACAATCCATGGTTACATCAATAGTTTGCGCGTGACTAAACATCGCGACAAATAAGAACATAAACAACAAAGACAATTGCCTTATCGTACGTTTCACACCACTTGTGACCAAAACAATATTTTCATTATTAGTGTTTTTCATCACAAATTCAAGGTGTAAAAATCACTTTTCCTTTTCCATCTGTGTCAAGAGGAGTGCCACCCAAAAACCCATCATTATTTGAGTCTGAATATCCCGCTTCAATTACGTCACTACACCCATCATTATCACTATCCAATTCATATACATCCAAAATACCATCTGAATCTGAATCTGGTATTGCATGATTTAAAACTCCAGAGTCATTAAAGGTCTCTACTACATTACCTAAACCGTTGCTTCCAACTGCCCCATCAATCATACCGTCATTATTAAAGTCAAAACTACTGCCTACACCCTCATCGACATCATATACACCATCGTTATCACTATCAAGATCCAGCATGTTTATCACACCATCAAGATCATTGTCCATATCATAGGTATGTGGTGACACATAGGTGGTGACACATGAAAAATCTACGGGCTGCCATCTCACAGGATTAATATAACTGTTAACGGTAGATATAACCCCAAACCTGAAACGCAGCTCTTTCACCTTATTATATATCGCAGTAAGATTGATTTCAGGATTAACATTTAACGGCAATCCATAACCAGTTACACCAGATTTCATTATAAACCAATCGTTACTAACGATTGGTGACACAGTCAATTCAGTAGAATTAGAAATAGAATAGGAAGATGGGATAACTGTCCAAACTTTTTCTTTATATTCAAAATCACCATCTACATTATTAAAATTCAACATAATTCTATCCAACGCTATACTGGTATTCGTTCCTGCAATCAAAAAACTTGTTTTAAAATCCACATAACCTTGCTCTCCACTATTATTAAAATAATATTCTATCTGCGGATTGAACATGCTTGCCCCGAAAGAATTGTCATCAATATCATTCAACGTTGCATTATTAATTTCCATAATGGTAATAAGCATATCAACTCCCACTGCTGCATTGGCATACTTATAGACAGAACCTTCGGATAAGGCCAAACCGTTTATAAGAATTGGATTCGCGGACAGATCAAGCACCGTAGATCCACCACAAGTCGGTTGGCTATTGGAAGAATTATTGTATAATTCCAAACCATCTGTGAGACCATCATTATCATCATCAATATCAATAGTATTAATAATCCCATCACCATCTGAATCGTTGCAATTTGAAAATGCGTAACAATCTATTACATCCAAACAATCAATGAAAGAATCACCATCATCATCAATACCATTGTCACAAATTTCAATTGTGGTGGTCACATTAAATAGCGTAACCGTACTGCATCCATTGTTACCAAATGCAGTCCAACTAAGATTTGAAGGTGGGTTTGGCTTTGACACACTATTTTGAAAAAACACGAAAGTTCCATTTTGGTAAATCAACCACCTACCAAATAAGCCATCATAGCTTATTTTTATAGATCCGGACTCGAAGATATTGTGTCCTGTACCATCTACACCTATTACAGGAATATTCACATTAGCATCACAATCCATGGTTACATCTATTGTCTGTGCTTGATTTTGCATAGCAACTGACATGAATAACAAGACTATATACAAGACTCGAATAATCTGTTTCACATTGGCAGTGACTAAATCTATATTTCTATTTACAACAAACTTCATCACTGAGTTACGGTATATATATTACTTTTCCTTTGGCATCAGTGGCTAGAGGAACACCACCTAAGATACCATCATTATTTGAGTCGGGATATCCTGCTTCGTTGACATCATTGCAGCCATCAGCATCGCTATCAATGGTCAATCTATCAGGGTTTGCCACACCATCCGTATTATTATCCTGCAAAGCTATACCCCCATCTGATGGATCACAGATAGAAGACCAACCGTTACCGTTATAATCCAAAATTCCGCCTACTCCAATCTCCCCATCATTATCATTGTCAGTACCCCCCGCTTCTATCACGTCATGAATTCCATCATTGTCACTATCAAGATCAAGATGATCATAATGGTTATCCAAGTCAAAATCACCACCACGTTCAGCACTAATGGAAATTGAAAAATCGTCCCATGACACATAGTTAAATGGGGAATCATCAATTTTTGAGTAGGGATACATTCTTATTTCGTAAGTTGTATTACTTTCCAGCCAATAAGTTGTATTATTGTTTAAATTAAAATCAACATAAGCCCCTACATTAGATGTAATAAACACAGCTGAAGACATTATGGTATAGGTTGCAAATCCATCCATAGAGATCAGCATTGAAACATGATATGAATCCCCTGGAATCCCACTATACAAACCACAGGAGAGACTATTAAGCTTAGGATTAATCAGGCCATCTGCAGTCGTAAAACTATAACCCAAATACTTGTCATTGGCATAAGCTTCTTCAAAATTATTGCTTGTTACACCGCTGACCCGCAGACTTGACGTTGGACTCGTCACCGTCAAACCACTGACCATTTCGTCCGAAATATTAGTAGCAAACCACGCTAGCATATCCTCACTTGAATTATCCATTGTCATGGTACCAGTAGGTGTATTATGACCATACCCAAAATAACCCCAATCTATATTGTCCACTGACTCTTGTACATCACTCAATCCATCATTGTCATCATCTTTATCAAATGCATCAGAAATACCATCTCCATCAAAATCAGGGCATGCACTGAGTCCATTACAATCGGTATCATTACAGTCAAAAAAACCATCCATATCATTGTCAAGACCATCGGAACAATCGATTACCGTATTCTCCTCAAATTGAGGACATACGTTAAATGAAGATATTCCGATCAGATTATCATCACTCAATCCATCATCATCAGGACCATTAGAAAGGAAAAGGCTAATAGAAGTAACAAATCCTAGTGTAGCAATAGAAGCATGTCCCTCCACTGCATTTGGACCAAGAATTCCACTCCCGTTCGGGTCATATATTGATTTGATAGAAACGTTAGTTGAAGCATTATCAATCACCTCGATGGCTGTTCCCGCAATAACAAAAATTTTCACAGGTTCTAGACCATTATAGGCTATTACTTTTATCTCATCCTGCCAGCTACTGCCGCTAGGGAAAGTAGATCCATCATAATCGATATCAATAATAGTCAAATCATTAATTTTAACAGGCTTGTCAAAATCAAATGTTAACTTCAATTCATCATCGCTATTATTAGGTGTCATTCCCATTGTTAAAAACTCGCATCCCAAATTATTCTGACTATCGACAGTAAATGGATCTCCATCACAATTTTGACTGGCATTAGGATCATTACAAGTTGCCGTGTAAAGATGAACATTGTCGGATCCACAATTGGCAAAATCAATATTTTGCCCATTTTGGTTGTCCAGAGTAACATCTATTGTTAAATCTCCTAGGACGCCACTAACAACAACTCCTGAATTAAGTATTGCTCCTCCATTGGTTATCGGCCACTGCAGGCCATTGCTTCCACCATCAAACCAATCCATGGGATACAGTTCGTTGCAGGATCCTACGATAGGATTTGAAATACATGCTTTCACGTCTTTGACTTTTATAGAAGCATTGGTTGAAGTTGTACAGGAAAATTCATTAGTGATCGTGTAGTTAATTTGGAGTATCGAATCTCTATTTAAAGGACACATTCCTGGTGGGATATAGACTATACTGCCTATACTAGCATTTTGCATCACCGCATTTCCCAAAGTCACATTATCCATGCTAAAGCTTATATTAGCATTATTGGGATTATACGCAGGAAGAATAGTATTATAGGTACTCAATTCTCCCGTAATCCGATAAGCGCCCCAACCTATCATTCGATTATTATTATGATCAGAAACTGCCATCACTTTAGCGTATCCAACATCTAATATGGAGACTCCTCTTGGTTGATTTATTTCATTTTGCTGCGTACCGGGATTGCCATTATTGAAACTAGGCTGACCATAGACAAAATCCGCTGGTTGGAAAAATTCAACTCCCATTCCATCATTAAACACAAGGACTCTATGGTTTTCACTATCCGAGACATATAACTTACCTTCACTGTCAGAATCAATAAAGTAAGGATCATGCAATGATATCGATGTTGTACCCGAGTGTTCTGTATCAAAATTCGGTTGTCCAAGCACGATATCCGAATCTGCTCCATTTGGCTTATTCTTGGCGTCATCCCATCGAACTATTCTGTCGCCATTGGTATCAGCTACAAACAGTGAATTTCCAATCAAAGTCAACCCGACAGGCGATCCGGTTATATTCCTACCGATCACACCGCTAACTTGATTAAAATCTGGTTTACCAAGCACGCCATTCGCAGATGCACCATTTGATTTTAGTCTTGCGTTATCAAATCTAAGTACCCTTCGATTAGTATAATCAGAAACCCATAAAGTGCCTATATCATCCACTAATACCTCAATAGGGTTTGCCATACCAGAAGCTCCACTAGTTGTACCTCCTTCTATAAAATCTGGTTTTCCTAAAACACCGTCAGCAGCACCACCAATAGGCTTGTCCGCTGCATTATCAAATCTCAACACCCGGCTATTGTTAAAGCAAGCTACCCACAATGAGCCATGACTATCTACACATATTCCCATTGGACGTGCCATACCTGTCATTCCTGATCCTTGCACACTTGACGTGAAATCAACTTGACCAAGCACACTCTCTGCGGGGCTATTATTCATTAACTCTTCTACCGAAGCGTATCTCAACACCCTGTGATTCCAAGTATCTGAAACAAATACTTTCTTACTAATTGGATCAACAGCAATGTCCGATATTCCATTGTATTTACTAGTTGTCAACCCCGAGGAACTAGTAGTAAAAGTGTTCTGACCCGCCACAAAATCTGCCGGTTCATAGTCAAATCCAAACGTAGACACTTGACAATCTGAATCAAGACAATCTACTAATCCATCTCCATCATCATCCAATCCATTATTACACACTTCATCTACAGATATACTAATTTGACTTATTGCACTACACCCTCCGATGGCATTGTACCAATCAGCTGGGTTACTGGGCGGATTCGGAGAAGAAGCCACATTGCTATACCATTGATTCGTACCAAGGTAAGTAATAGACCAACGAAAATTGACATTATCCCAAGCGACTAACATCGGTGCATTATCAAAAACATGGCGGCCTGTCAGGTCAATTCCCGAAACCTCCAAGTCATGAACTGTTACACAATCTGAAACGATATTAAGGGATTGAGAAAAAGCCTTTGTAACGCCAAAAAACAAGAAAGCACCGACCATTACAAGCTTAATTAGCGTGTTTATGTTACTGTACTTTTTATTTAAATGACTTGTAATCATCTGATTATACGGAATGCTATAACATAGCACCTCCAAGGTTTTGTGTTTGTATTATAAGTACATACGAGGCTGGAGGGTAAAAGGTTATTTTGGTTATAATTGGGTAACTAAAGTTAATTCAGGAGTGCCCATTTTAAAAAAAAACATTAATAATATTGAAATTACCACTCGCAATCTTACCTATTAATGAAGTGATCGGAAAAATTACAACTATGGCTCTTCACAGTATGCTAATAAAACGGCAATACATTTTTAATCCAACCGAGTAATTTATTCATAAAAATCCTACCTTGCAGCACCTAAATTAATATACTCTAAATGAAAGTTTGCATTGCCGAAAAGCCAAGTGTAGCCCGTGAGATAGCCGCTGTCCTAGGTGCAAACACTAAAAAGAATGGATACTTTGAAGGCAATGGATATGCTGTCACCTACACATTTGGTCATCTATGCACGCTATGGGAGCCTCACGACTATAAGCCACACTGGAAAAGCTGGGGATTGGATAACTTACCTATGTTGCCAGACAAATTCCAGACTAAAGTTTCTCAATTCAAAGGAATACAAGCACAATTTGATATTATCAAAAGTTTATTTGACCAAGCTGAACTCATCATCAATTGTGGAGATGCTGGACAAGAGGGAGAATTAATACAGCGCTGGGTAATCCATCAAGCTGGATACAAAGGAAAAGTAGAACGCTTATGGATTTCTTCATTAACCACGGAAGCCATAAAAGAAGGTTTTAAAAACTTGAAACCATCAGCGGATTACGACAATCTATATTATGCCGGATTTTCACGAGCAATTTGCGATTGGCTTTTGGGGATGAATGGGACACGATTATACACTGTTAAACATGGTGGAAACAAACAAGTTTTGTCCGTAGGCAGGGTGCAAACTCCCACGTTAGCAATGGTGGTTCGCAGGTATATGGAAATTCAAAATTTCAATCCTAAACCCTATTGGGAATTACAAACGCTTTATCGAAAAACGCAATTCAAATGTGAAAAAGGGAGATTCTTAAAAAAAGAAGATGGTGAAACACTAGCAAACAAGGTTAAAGGAAGTGATTTTAAAATCGTTTCGACAACCAAAAAGAAAGGCAAAGAATACGCTCCAAAACTATTTGACTTAACCGGACTTCAAGTATATTGTAACAACAAATTTTCATTTACCGCAGACGAAACATTAAAAATTGTTCAAACGCTATATGAACAAAAGGCAGTAACCTATCCTAGAGTAGATACCAATTTCCTGCCAAATGACGTATACCCAAAGATTGAAGGAATTTTAAAAAACCTAACCCATTATAGCGATTTAACGCAACCACTTCTTGGGAAGAAAATTAAGAAATCAAAAAAGGTTTTTAACGATAAAAAAGTCACTGATCACCATGCTATAATACCAACTGGGGTAGCCTCTCGAATGGATGAACGACAAAAAAGTGTTTATGACATTATTACTCGAAGATTTATAGCTGCTTTTTATGATGACTGTTCCGTTTCTAACACTTCGGTTATAGGACAAGCGGCTGACGTCACCTTCAAAACAACCGGAAAAGAGATCTTGGAGCCTGGTTGGCGCGTGGTTTTTAACTCCACTAACCCTAATGAAAAAGAAGATGAAGAAGGAAGCGCGGATAATACCACTAAAGGTATTCTCCCGAATTTTGTTGAAGGAGAGACTGGACCGCATGAACCATCATTTCTCACGAAAGAGACGAAGCCGCCAAAACAATATTCGGAAGCAACATTGCTTAGAGCCATGGAAACTGCTGGCAAACAAGTGGACGATGAGGATTTGAGAGAAGCCATGAAAGAAAACGGGATAGGCAGACCCTCTACTCGAGCAAACATAATAGAGACGCTTTTCAAAAGAAAATATATTCTTCGTAATAAAAAACAGATTTTACCCACGGAAATCGGCAAACAACTCATCCTTACTATTAAAAATGATCTATTAAAATCTGCGGAGCTTACAGGACAATGGGAACGAAAACTTAAGGAAATAGAAAAAGGAAAGTTTTCCGCAGGGACTTTCATTAATAACATGAAAAAGATGGTGGATCAACTGGTGTTTGAAGTGAGGTCAGAAAATCAATGGGCAAACATCACACATGACAACACTGGGATTACTAGGAATACTGTAACTACTAAGCCTAAAAAAAACACTAAATCTAAGACTGATAATTCTAAAGCTATTACCGCAAAAAAATGTCCAAAATGCATGACAGGCAATATTCTTCGGGGGAAAACCGCCTTTGGATGCAGTAATTTTAAAAGTGGCTGTGATTTTATTCTCCCATTTTCTTTTATGGGAAAAAAAATATCGGAGAATCAATATATACGGCTCGTAACTAAAGGAGCTACAGTCAAACTAAAGGGGTTCAAGTCTGGCTCAAATAAAATTGATGGTGTTGTTGAATTTGATCAAAACTTCAAACTTACACTAACCACCAAGGACGGGAAGAGTACAACAAATACAGACACAACAGCATCAAATCCAACTTGCCCAAAATGTAATAAAGGCACCATTATTAAAGGCAAAAAAGCCTATGGGTGTAGCGAATACAAATCTGGATGCACTTTTGTTTTTCCGTTTGAAGAAATCAAGAAAAAGGCAGGAGGAAAAGCATTGACTAAGAAGTTAGTTATGGAGATTATTTCTTCTTTCTGATTTTTTTCGCATATAAATTTGTGTAAACAGCTCATTTTTCTTTAACACAAATAAATCCGAATTATGCAATGGGGCTTCTATTACGCAACATAAGATTTCCGGAAACTATCTAAGCATGCCTATCAATATAAACTTAGTCTTTTACAACGAATTAAGCTAAACCTTAAAACAATGTTGAGAAATGCCTGTCATCCAACCATCCTACTAGGCGTTACAACCTATCAAAAACAAGAAAAGAGACCCCGCATACGCGAAGCCTCTTTCTTTTTCCACTCAAATATTTTTGATCTAATTGGTGGTTGGTTGGGTTTAGACCCTAGTTATTTTTAAGATATATATATCCTTTATAAATTGGTAAATCATCGCTTAATGACAATACATAGTAATATGTACCCACTGGCAGATTTACATCTCCGATGGTTAGATCTGATATCGACTTACCTTCCCATTCGTTGTTATATCCAATCTTGTTGTAGACCAAGTGGCCCCATCGGTTGTATATCTCTAATTTGTTCTCAGGATACTTATAGATTCCGAAGATCTCAAACACATCATTCACCCCATCTCCATTCGGTGTGAATACTTGTGGAATGATAACATCCGTTAGACATTCTACATTTACATAAACCGTAGCTGTATCCTGTGCTCCATAAATATCCTCGATCACATAAGTGATACTATCCGTGCCACACCATTCATCTTTAATGTAGTAGGTCAAGTCACCTTCTGTATTGATCTCTACCATCCCTACGGTCGTCTCTGCTGAGATGATCTCAAAGTCGTCATGATCTGGATCGTAATCATTACTGGTAGCTAGCACAATCTCTGTATATTCTACCTCTGACACTATCACAGAGTCCGTTACAGCTACCGGTGCATGATTGACCAATACCTCGAAGCTACACTCTGAACTCAAGCCCGCATTGTCCGTAGTTACATACGTTACCGTAGTGTATCCATGTGGAAACGCTTCTCCTGATGACAATCCATCTATCATCGCTAGGTCTGACGAACAGTTATCCGTAAAGAATGGCTCATCATAAATAACAATCGAATCGTTTGTTACTATGTTGTTTGGACATTCTATCACTGGTAGCTCTGCATCGATTACCGTTACTTTGAATGAACAACTTGAGGCATTGTCATATACGTCTGTCACCGTGTATGTCATGTCCGTCACTCCGACCTCGAAGTATGATCCTGATACCAACCCTTGATCTAAGATTAAGGTGTCTATCGTACAGTTATCTGAATACAGAGTCGATGCATATTCTACTATCGCACCACAGAAGCTCTCGTCATTGTCCACTTCTATATCCTGACTACATTCAATCTCCGGTGCTTCATGATCTTCTACTATTATCAATTGTGTACAACTCGTTGCATTACCACTTTCATCCGTAGCTGTCCATGTCACTATTGTGCTATCTATTGGATATGTAGCTAACCCATTGTCCGTCCCGGTAAAGTCATTGATGAAGGTGTATCCACAGTTATCACTCACTTCAGGACTGCCTGGGTTGACTTCTGCTGAACAGTCGCCTTCGTCCGAGTCTTGTACTATCGGTGCTGGACATGATATCACTGGTGCTATCGTATCCACTAAGGCGATCTCGAAGCTACAGCTTGTCACATTACCACTCTCATCCATTCCTGTAATCGTCACTGGGATCACTGTACCATACCCGCCAAACTGATCGCCTATTGCTGGTAATTGTGTGTAAACAATATCCGCTGTCGAAGTACAGTTATCCGTAGATTCCATCTGTCCTCTATAGTCTAGCATCGTGTATCCACAGCTCGCATCTAAGTATTCTGTCGTATCTATAGCACAACTTAATATAACCGGACTAATCGAATCTAACACTGCTACTTGTGCAATACAGAAGTCTGTGTTTCCACCTGTATCCGTTACCGTCAATGTGTCGTTTACAATACCTAAATCTGAACAGTCAAATGCCGTTTGATTCGCTATGATCGTGGCTATGATTCCGTTGTCTGTACTTCCACCATCTAGGTCTGTATCGATAATCGATACCTGACCTTGATTGTTTAAGTATAGGGTCGTGTCACTACATACTGCCACTGGTGGAATCGTATCCACTACCGTGATGATCGATTGACAAGTACTCACATTGTTGTTCACATCTGTGATCGTTAAGGTCTCAGGGTTATCTCCTAGTTCTGTACTGTCAAATGTATATTGACTTACTATCATTGTATCGATACCACAGGCATCGTTAGATCCATTATCCACTTGTGCTGCGGTGATCGTTACCGTTCCATCTAATCCTGTATAGACCGTGATGTCTTGACATATCGCTACTGCGGCTATCGTATCTAATACCGTAACTGTTGCTTGGTCTGTGGTGATATTTCCACTTGCATCCGTTGCTATCAATGTAATGGTGTTCCCTCCTACTTCTGAACAATCAAATGCGTCTTCATCCAATGTCAATACTAATGAACAGTTGTCTGCACTTGCATTTTCTATATCCGTTGGTAGGATGCTTATGTTTCCTGTTGCATCTAAATATACAGTAAGATCTTGCGCTGTTACTGTTGGACTGATCGCATCCAATACCGTTACTATTGCTGTACACTGGTCTGTGTTTCCGCCTGTATCCGTTACCGTTAACACTACGTCATTCGCTCCTGTCTCTCCACAATCAAAGTCTGTCTGATCGGCAATGATGCTTGCAATGATACCATTATCTGTACTTCCGCCATCTAGTTCTAGGTGATCTACATGGGCTGCACCCGCTGCATCTAGATACAATGTCGTATCGCTACACAATGCTTCTGGTGGTGTAAGATCCACTATGTTCACTATCGTTGCACACGTGCTTACGTTTCCGTTCACGTCTGTTACCGTTAGTGTCTCAGGATTGGCACCAAGTTCTGTACTGTTAAATGTATATTGGGTCAATACAAGACTCGCTATGCCACAGGCATCATTGGATCCATTATCAATATCCGATGCCGTAATCGTTACCGTTCCGTCTGCGCCTGTTCCTACACTGATATCTTGACATATTGCTATCGGTGCTATCGTATCTATTACCGTTACGATTGCTTGATCTGTGGTTATGTTTCCACTCGCATCCGTTGCCGTTAAAACCACTGTGTTTGCTCCTACTTCTGCACAATCGAATGCATCTTCATCTAGTGTCAGCACTGGTGCAGTACAGTTGTCATTACTCACATTCTCTACGTCTGTTGGTACTATTCCCACATTTCCTGTAGCATCTAGATATACCGTGATATCTTGAGCCGTTACTGTAGGATTGATCGTGTCCAATACCGTTACGATTGCGGTACATGTTGAGAAGTTTCCTCCCATATCTGTTACCGTCAACACTACGTCATTCGCTCCTGTTTCCGCACAATCAAAGTCTGTTTGATCGGCAATGATACTCGCTATCACTCCGTTATCCGTACTTCCACCATCTAGCTCTAAGTGATCTACATGGGCTGTCCCTGCTGCATCTAGATACAATGTCGTATCACTACATAGTGCTACTGGTGGCGTTAAATCCTTCACTGTCACTATCGCATCACATGTACTTACGTTGCCGTTATTGTCTGTGATGGTTATTGTCACTGGATTTGGTCCTAGATTCGCACTCGTGAATATCGTTTCACTAGAAGTGATCGTTGCGATACCACAGGCATCATTCGATCCATTATCGATATCGTTTGCAGTGAATATTGCATCGCCATTAGCATCCAAACCTACTTCTATGTCTTGGCAGATGGCTATCGGTGCTATGATATCCAATACCGTTACGATTGCCTGATCTGTGGTTATGTTTCCACTTGCATCCGTTGCCGTTAAGACTACCGTGTTTGCTCCTACTTCTGCACAATCAAACGCAGCTTCATCTAATGTCAATACTGGTGCTGTACAATTGTCTCCACTTGCGTTCTCTACGTCTGTTGGCACGATGCTCGTGTTTCCTGTAGCATCTAGATATACCGTGATATCTTGGGCTGTTACCGTTGGGTTAATCGTATCCAATACTGTTACTATTGAAGTACATGATGCGAAGTTCCCATCTGTGTCCGTTACCGTTAGTGTTATATTGTTGGCGCCTGTATCAGTGCAATCAAAGGCTGTTTGACTTGCTATGATCGTTGCTATCGTTCCGTTGTCTGTACTTCCTCCGTCTAAGTCCATGTCTGTTACAGATACTTGACCTACATTATTCAGGTATATCGTTGTATCGTTACACAATGGCGCTGGTGGGGTTAAATCCGCTACTGTTACTGTGGCATTACAGGTTGTTACGTTTCCATTGTTGTCTGTTACGGTCAACACTACTGGGTTCGGTCCAAGGTTTGCACTAGTGAATACGGTGTTATCTAATACCATAGTCGCTATTCCACAGGCATCGTTCGATCCATTATCTATATCGTTTGCCGTAAATATCGCATCCCCATTCGCATCTAGCCCCGCATTAATATCCTGACAGATAGCTATCGGTGCTATGGTGTCCAATACTGTTACGATGGCTTGATCCGTGGTTATGTTTCCACTTGCATCCGTTGCCGTTAAGGTCACTGTGTTTGCTCCTACTTTTGCACAATCAAACGCAGCTTCATCTATCGTCAATACTGGTGGTGTACAGTTGTCTCCACTTGCATTTTCAATATCCGTTGGTACTATTCCTACATTTCCTGTAGCATCTAGATATACTGTGATATCTTGCGCTGTTACTGTTGGATTGATCGTATCCAATACCGTTACTATTGAAGTACATGTATCGAAGTTTCCGTCTGTATCTGTTACGGTTAGTATCACATTGTTTGCGCCTGTGCTGGTACAATCAAAGGCCGTTTGACTTGCTACTATAGATGCTATTGCTCCATTATCTGTACTTCCTCCGTCTAGCTCTAGGCTTGTTACTACTGCCTGACCTGCGCCATTCAGATACAATGTCGTATCGTTACATAGTGCCGTTGGTGGGGTTATGTCTCCTACCGTTACTATCGCATTACAGGTTGTTACGTTTCCGTTGTTGTCTGTTACGGTTAGCACCACTGGATTTGGTCCTAAGTTCGCACTAGTAAATACCGTGTTGTCTAAGGTCATTGTGGCTATTCCACAGATATCATTCGATCCATTATCAATCTCTACTGCGGTGAAAATAGCATCCCCATTGGCATCTAATCCTACGCTTATATCTTGACAGATAGCTGCTGGATTGATCACGTCATTCACTGTAACTATTGCTTGACATGACGCAGTGTTATTACTTGCGTCTGTTGCTGTTAACGTGATTGTATTCACTCCTGTATTACCACAAGTAAAGGCTGATTGATCGATCGTTAATACTGGCGCTGTACAGTTGTCTGCACTTGCCGCTTCAATGTCAGAAGGAACAATACTTACATTTCCTGTAGCGTCTAAGTCAATAGAGATATCGGTACAACTTACCGTTGGAAGTTCTATGTCTTCTACCATTACTATTGCCGTACAGGTTGCTGCGTTTGTCGCATCATCTGTTACCGTTAAGATCACCGTGTTTGCTCCTGTGTTGGTGCAATCGAATGTTGTAATATCCAATACCGTTGACACGATCACTCCGTTATCTGTAGATCCGTTATCAATATCTGTTGCTAGAATGCTCACGTTTCCTGTGTTATCAAGCTGTACTGTGATATCTTGACATACTGGGTTCGGTGGATTTGCATCTACTACCGTTACTACAGCAGTACAAGTACTTGTATTTCCGTTGGCATCCGTTACTGTTAAGACTACGTTATTGTCCCCTAAGTTTGCACTGGTGAAGGCAATTTGACTCGCTACCATTGTTGCTATTCCACAGGCATCATTCGACCCATTGTCAATATCATTTGCTGTAATACTTGCATCTCCAATAATATCTAGGCCGATGGTTACCGGTTGACATATTGTTATTGGTGCAGTTACGTCTGTTATCGTTACGTCAGAAGTACAAGTTTGTGTATTTCCACTTGGATCTGCTACGGTTACGGTAATGTTATTTACGCCTACGTTGGCACAAGTGAAATCTGTTTGACTCAATACTGTTGATGCAATGGAACAGTTGTCTGCACTTACCGTTACAATGTTTGCATCCGTAATACTTACGTTTCCTGTTGCATCTAAGTCGATGGCAAAATCTTGGCAAGTTACTGTTGGAAGTTCTACGTCTTCTACGGTTACCGTAGCCGTACAGGTTGCTGCGTTTGTCGCATCATCTGTTACCGTTAAGATCACCGTGTTTGCTCCTGTGTTGGTGCAATC